>AWOL01S0005640.1:7376-25869 GCA_000715115.1 Nicotiana otophora | reverse complement strand
TATACCTACAACTAGCTACAAACACCGAATAGAAATGATTGGCCGATTCAATTAGTTTATGGTAAACTCGAATAGGTCTTTCATTCACAAAGAAATAAGTTTGATTTAGATTCATTATTTTTATACTTAATTTAAATATATATATTTGAAAAAATTACAAAAAAAAAAAAAAAAAAAAAAAAACAAGAATGATAACAAGAAGGGAAAAAAAGGTAAACCTTGTTTAGAAGAAGACTTCGTAAAATAGAGAAGAACAAGTAAATCATGGCTCTGAACAGTATGA
The DNA here is from genome assembly GCA_000715115.1 of Nicotiana otophora. Lineage (NCBI taxonomy): Eukaryota > Viridiplantae > Streptophyta > Magnoliopsida > Solanales > Solanaceae > Nicotiana > Nicotiana otophora. The sequence continues at coordinate 25,586 of AWOL01S0005640.1, read as the reverse complement.
GTTAATGTCCATTGCAATGCATTCTTGGATTCAAGGCTAGAATCAACCACAATCATGATTTTCCGGCCAATTATCGGTGTCGATTTCGCGATATCACCGGTGTTCTTTTCCTCAGCCATGGCTGATGAAGTATCCTTTTTCTCTTCATGATCATCACATTCAACTTTCTTAGCTAAATTCTCGTTGTTTTTGGCTTGTATAGGTGGTGAACGAATTTGAACATGAGGCCTAATTCTGTTTAGGCAAAAACTTGGCATTCTAGCTCCAGTTCTACCCATCTTTTTTCTGAACTAATGTGATGAAATTAGTTCAAGGATCGATACTTATAATAAGAGAGAAAAAAGAATGTGATAATAATCATGAGGTAGTTGGACGAAGAAATGAGTGCTAGAAAAAATACTCCACCCGTCTCATTAATTTTTGTAAACGTGCTTGATCGAAGAAACCACATATTGTAACGGGAGCTTAGTGCATCGGACTGCCCTTTTTTAATTGATCGAGTCCAGAACTTAACAAAGAAATAAAAGCTTTTGACGTAATCTAAAAGATACAATAAATATTTTTTGTAGCTATGTTTGAGGGGAGGGTTTTGTTTTATATATAATTCTTACTCGGCAACTAAAAAAAGTTTACTTACAAGAAACTGAGAAATTTAAAGTTAAATTATTTTTAAATATAAAAATTATTATTCTTAAGGCAAACCAAAAAAGAAAGTATTTCACATCAAATAGGATAAAAAGATAAGTAATAGGAGTAATTAAAGTATGGTCTCTCTCTTTTATATTTTGTTGCAATGACTAAGCCAGCTTCTAGTATATATGATGAGATTGGACCATGACAAATTTTTTTATCTTAGCTAAATTCTCATTGTTTTTGGCTTGTATAGGTGGTGAACGAATTTGAACATGAGGCCTAATTCTATTTAGGCAAAAACTTGGCATTCTAGCTCCAGTTCTACCCATCTTTTTCTGAACTAAAGTGATGAAATTAGTTCAAGGGTTGATACTTATAATATGAGAGAAAAAGAATGTGAGAGTAATCATGAGGTAGTTGGAAGAAGAAATGAGTGCTAAAAAAAAAATGCTCCACCCGTCTCATTAATTGTTGTAAAGGTGTTTGATGGAAGAAACAACCTCTAGCATCAATGTAAGGTAAGACGGCGTACAATAGACCATTGTAGTCCGGTCCTTATCCGAACCTCGGACATAACGGAAGCTTAGTGCACCTAACGGTCTTTTTTTGTTTGATCGAATCCAAAACTTAACAAAGAAATAAAAACTTTTGAAACTTATCGTAATCTAAAAGATGCAATAGATATTTTTTTGTAGCTATGTTTGAGCCTTTTTTGAGGGTTTTGTTTTATACATTCCTTACTCGGCAAATAAAGAAAGTTTACTTACCATAAATAGAGAAATTTAAATATAAAAAAAAATATCATTATTAAGACATACTAAAAAAGAAAGTATTTAGTAATTAAAGTATGGTCTCTCTCTTTTATATATTTTGTTATTGCAATGACTAAGCCAGCTTCTAGTATGATGAGACATTGGGCCATGACAAACTTTTTTATGTTATGCTGTGTACCTTTTTTTCCTTCTTTTCTGATATAATCATTTTATCAACTTTGTTACCTTTAATTTGTTCTTTAGAGGGACTGTGGGACTGGTTTAGAACGTGAGTGTCATGAAGATGTAGGAACTTTTCTTCATCCTTAGGATTATTAAGTGTAACAGCTGCTAATACTTTATTGGCTACTTTGCCTTGCATCTATGCCTGTCAAATGGGTCGGGTTGACCCGTTTCCGGACCGGCCCGGACCGGTAGTTAAGGGGCCGGGTGGGATGGGTCCGGTCCGGCCCCTTGGACCCGTAACCCTTCCGATTCATTTTTTACGTGGATGGACCCGGACCCATTAAGCCCGGTATTGAAAAACCTGTAACCGATCCGGATTGAAAACCGACCGGTCACCTTTTTTTCCAACCTGGCCCGGCCCGACCCACCCGTTAAACACCCTTACCTGCATCTCTTATGGATTAGTTAGGAATTAGGATGCTTTATATTGCCCCCTCCCCCTTTTTTTTTAACTATTCGGTATTCGAAGCCTACGACTCCTATTAATTTGGATTTAGTCTAGGTAGGCTCACTGGTGTAAATCCTTGCTTCTAAGATGTCCTCGGGACTCAAATTTAAGACTTTTGATTAAAGGTGAAAAGATCTCGAATAATCCCCGTACCAATTGGTGGTACGTTTAGATTTTTTTTTCCTTTACTTTTATGGTGCAATGATAGAATGATCTATCATGATTTTTCATTTTTACAATCCAATTATATATTTATTGATTGTGGATTTATTTTACACTATCAGTATATATAATTTAATCTACTATATTTAGCATGTCAATTTTTTCCAAGTTGTCGACCAATACCAATTACATATGATTGATTACTTGCAATTACCTTATAAGTGATATATTTCTATTTCATTCTCTTTCATTCTTTTAATTCTAATTGTAAATGCTCTTCTTCCAATAGGAGTTATTTTTTGCCTTGACGACGTTGTGAAAGCTTCTAGTCCTTGAGTATAAGTACTCCTATCCGCTCTTGGGTTGATAAGTCCTATTGAGTTAGTTGTACATGAATATCGTCTTCTCGGGGTCGGGGTGCCTTTACGTATCGAGATTTTTCGTGAATAGCTGGGAGGAAAGAAAAGGCGGTAAATAATAATGAGAAAGGGTGCCGCATCTGGACGGGCAGAATGGATGAGCGAAAAAAGTCCATATACTAATGGAGATTGGAGTGGGGAAAAACCCTTGTCTCATGTAAGACAACTAAAATTATATAGTAATTATTTAAATTGTCGGTGCATAGAATTTAACCTCATATAATACAGAAGCATCATTTAATATTAATTTTAAATATGCTTGATGACAGCGTTATAAGCTGAATGACCCAACTCTGCAATTCAAGAACATTTTTAAATCTTGTCGGCAATTCAAGATTTATATGTTTTTGAACTATTTTTACTTCAAACACTATAACTACACAATCCCATGGATGCCATTTGGCACTAATCATATACTTTTAACGGATACTGAGTTCCCATAAAAAAAATTTAAAAGGAGCGTATTTATAAATCATTTCTTTCTAGCGCATGGTTCGTATGATAAATAATTAGGCCAGCTTTTGTGAATCCTTATCTGCTATATTTGGTGTTTCTTTTATCCTAATGGGAAATTCTGGGTGATATGAAAAGAGGGGTGGGGGTTTTATATATAAGGGGAGACAAAAGAACAATAAAAGGACATGGACATCAGTATCCTTTACTTAGATTCTAAGTCACTATACCAGGTGTCCTACATATATATTCATTTATTTATCATCTTGTAGTAATTTAAAAAAAAATATAGTATGAACTATGAAGAGCCTCTGGCTTTAGTTTTGAGTCAAAATTATTATGTATATCTTGTAGTTGTCACAGCCAAATCCATTGTATGTAGTAATTTACACATTTTTGTTTCTTGGCTTATGCCACATCTAATCCAATAGCACATAGCATGTGCTCGTGCTCAGTCTCATTGTCTCATTCTATGTTACACTCTTTGCTTATGATTGAACTTATTATATTTTTAAAATTATGGGTTCATATCTGCTATTTTTGCAATTTTAGTGAATTTTTACATACAAATTTTTACTTCCCGTCGAAAGTTATGGATTCAGTCGAACTCGTAGCCACCCGGCTACATCCGCCTCCGCATATATATGCACCATTTCATCAAAGGCTTTATGGTCTAGGAAGTTTTTAACGTGTTGTCATTGCTCCTCCCTCTAGTGGAGCTAGCACTTTTCATTAAGGTGATCGATCAAACTATAAAGAAGAAAACCCACAAAAAACTAAGGGTGTCAATATAATATAATATAATATATATATCATACATAAATTTGTTTTACCTAACTATACAATTTAATTTTTTTATGAAGGAGTATCTATCACACATATAGTTTAGGCACAAATATATACATTCTATATGCACACATATATCCTCTATGTGTGTGTATATATATATATATATATATATATATATAAAATACACTAATCTTGAATTGGGAAACTTCTGCTCAGTCAACCAATATATGGAGGGGGATGTTATAGGCAATTGGGACTTTGAAGAAACCCCAATCTATGCATGTGATGGCCCAATATTCTTGCATTTAGCAATTGAGTAATTTCCAGTTTATATATTATCTGAATTATGAATATCTTAATGAAGTCGTCTAGTTTAGGGACTAATATATACTGGCAATTTTTGAAAGACAAAATGGAATTTCCAGCCCTAAAACTGTTTATTTTGGGCCAAGGATCCACTCAAATTTCAAGTCTAACATCCATAAGTTAGTTTTCTTGATCCGATTATCGGGCCATTTTTGTTGTGGGTTGCAGTTTAGCCCAATTAGGCTGTCTCTTTTGGCCCATACCTAAAATGTTATCCTAAGCAGTTGAATTTTGGCATGGTGTGACAACGTACCTACATAATTAGCCAGAAAATAGCTTTAGTTATATATATTGGCTCCAAATAGCCAATATCACAACAATAATGTGCATATCACAACCTTTTCTTCTTCCTTGTGTATATTAAAGTTTTATTTTTCTTTTTTGTATATCTAAAATATGAAATAATATATATATATATATATATATATTTAACATTTATTGTTGTATTTTATCAATGTATATCACAATAAAAATAATTATACTATTTGTATATCACGGTGTATAACACATCAAATGTATATCGAAAATTTATTTTCATTCATGTATATCAAAATTTTATTTACTCCTATAATTATATTTATTATTTTTATATTTTAAAAGTTTCTCTAAACCTGTTATATCAAAAATTTATTTTCCTTCTTTGAAAAATTATAAGTTTATTCAGAATGAAGTTCACTCTTAAAATTAGTTAGGACTATTTGATTCCATATTAACCTTTTATTGCCTTATCTAACAATGTATATCACGATATAAAATATGATATACATACGTGTACACATGATGATATACATAGATGTACACCACCTCAAACACATATTTGCTTTTTAACATTTTAAAAAAGAACAGGGAAGAAGAAAAATAAAAAGAAAAAGAAAATTGGAGTATGCCAAAGAGAGACAAATCAAATCGAAAAAGCAATAATCGGATGAAGACAAGCAGAAAACTAGATAAAAATTAACTCTTTTTATAGAATTGCCGTCGTGGTAAAATGATCTTAACTTTCATAGAAAAATATATTCAACCATTACAACTAACCAAACATTATTAAAGAACACATGCGCTTCTAAATCCATATTGAAGATGTAATGACCCAACCGGTCATTTTGACTTTTAGAAACTCGTTCCCTAAAATAAAACTCCCCGAACATACTTTTATTAATTTATGACTTGCGGGGATAGTTCGTTCGGGATTTGGAAGCGTTTGGGTTGAAATCGGAATACTTGGTTCCTTAAGTTAGCCTTAAAAGGCCAAGTTTGACTTAAGAAAATATTTTACGAAAACGACCCCGAAATTGGAATTTGACGGTTCCAATAGATTCTTATGATGATTTTGGACGAGGCTCGGACCAAGTTGGAAGTTGGGAGCCAAAATCGAAGCTCCCAGCTACTGTCAGAATCGCACCTGCGCTTGGCCAGTCACAGGTGCGACATTCGCAGATGCTACAGAAGCTCGCAGGCATGGCACTCGCATATGCGAGATTTTAAGCGCAGAAGCGGAAAAGGGAAGGGGCAATCCACCGCAGACGAGGACGATTTGCGCACCTGCGAACGCGCAGGTGAGAAGCTTTGTGCGCAAATGCGAGAATTGGCAAGGCAAGTGAAACTCACACCTGCGAAGATTTTTCCGCAGGTGCGGAGCCGCAGGTGCGTTCCAACTTCCGCAGGTGCGAAAGACCTATTTGTCAGAAAGCTTAAAAGAACGGGAATTCATCATATTTGCCCATTTTCTTCCATACTTGGGGCGATTTTGGAGCTTTTTGAGAGGAGATTTTAACTAACAGCTTTGAGGTAAATTAATTCTACACCCTTTGAGTTAAATACCTAGATTATGGGTAGATTATAACTAGTAAATCTTAGAAATCAAGGGTTTAGGTGAAAAATCTAGATTTTTATAAAAATGAGATTTTAACCACGAAAAAAATTATGGAATTGGGCAGAAATTATATATTTGAGTTCTTGAGATTATGGGTAACGTTTTCATCCGAAAATTGCCGGAATCCGGACACGTGGGCCCGGGGTGAATTTTAAGAATTTTATTATTTTGGATAGAGTAATTTAATTAATAGATGAATTTCAAATTATTAAACATATATTAATTATTTTATATAACTTTTGTATAGTTTCGGATTTTTCAGCATTGAATCGAGAATTTTACGCGACGCGATAATCGGAAAGTGGACTTTGAGATGAGGTAAGTCTCTTGTATAATCTTGTGAGGGGAAAATTACCTCATATGGATTAAATTGAATAATTATTGCTAATTGCGGAGGCTACGTACGCACGAGATGACGAGAGTCTGTGCGTAGCTACTATTAATGCTAAAGTCCGGGTAGTTTAGGACTCAAAGCATGAATTACTTGTGTAAATTGTATTTGTTGTTTAATTAGTGTTAATTGATATATATATGAATATATTGTGAATTGTTAGATAAAGATATTAAAGGATGAAAATCTCATATGCTTGATTTTCTATTAAATTAATTAATTGTTAAAAGAAATTATTCTTCCTCCCAAATTTATATTATAATAAATGTCCTCCTTTCTTGTGGAGCGGGCCGAACGCCTCGGCAGGATAAATACATCTATGGATCGTGCCGCACGTCCTTCAGCAGTGTACACGACACTCTGGATCGGACCGTACGTCCTTGGCAGAATTAATTGATAGATTGAAAAATCCTTGGAATTTAATGAATTATTATTCTTTCTTGTTAAAGAATTAATTGTTATTCCTGCAAATGATATTTAATTGATAAATTAGAATTTAATTGAATTGAAGGAATTTAATTAATATATTGAGAATTTTTGCATTTGAAGGAATTTGATTATTTTCGCTGATTAAATAAATTATTTTAAATTTTGTAAATCATGCTGATTTAAATATCTTAGTTATATTTCAATTATTATTATTGACCTATAGTGAGTGTTAAAGTCGGTCATCTCGTCTCTACCATTTCGATATTAGACTTGATACTTAATGGGTATACGTTGTTTACGTACTCATACTACACTTGCTGCACTTTTTGTGCAGGAACTGAGGCAAGTACTAGTGGGGGACCTATCGTCTTACACCCACGTTATCCAGGAGTACTAGTGATGAGCTGCCTTTCTGATCCGTTCTGCAGCTACTAGTGTCTCTCCTTGTATTCTTTTTATTCTGTCTATTTTTATTTCAGACAGTATTTGAGGTTTTGTATAATTTACTAGATGCTCATACATTTGTGACACCGGGTCTTGGCACACACATTGGTAGAATTTGGGTTTTATTATTTCTATTGGTTTTAAAGTTTGTCAATGAATACTTAATTTATTAAATTGGCTTGCCTAGCCGTAGTGTTGGACGCCATCGCGACCTATAGGTGAAATTGGGTCGTGACAGAAGAAGTAATTTTGCTAGATTGAAGAAGAAATTTGGAGAACAAATACGAAGAGAAAGAAGAAAAAATATGGGGAGAGAGAATAAATAAGAAACTAGGGTTATTTAGGATTTGGATATATAATGCTAAATTTTTAGGGTTACCTTTACCAAACCTAATATAAGGCTAAAATATTGCCAATTCTCTTTATGGGTTGTCAACCATGCCCCTTTCTCTAAGCCGTTAGGTATGTATTTGAGTGAAAATAGTACGGACTAATCCGTTTTGGGACTGGTAATTGAAAAATAGATTGCAAAATTATTGAAAAATAACTAATATTTTGCTGAAGCACGAAAAGTTCTAAAATAATATGCTGGTCCCGGGGGTCCCGAGTGTTAACTGGATGAGGCTCGGATCAATGTTGGAATTTTGAAGAGGAGCTGAAAGCATTCTGCTTCTGGTACGTTCGCACCTACGCTTGAACAGTTGCAGGTGCGACTCTCACAAATGCGAGGTTTATGCGCAGAAGCGAAAAGGGAAGGGAGGCCTGCCATCGCAGGTGCGGAATCTCGGGCGCGCCTGCGAACGCGCAGGTGCGAGAAAAACAGCGCAGATGCGGAAACTGGACAGTCAAGCTAAGCTCACACCTGCAAGGCTTTTCCGCAGGTGCGGTACACCTTCCGCATGCGCAAAAAACCTGTCTGGGCAAAATGGTTAAAAAGTCGGGGCTCAAATATTTTGAGCCCATTTTCCCTCCATTTCCGGGCGATTTTAGAGCTTTTGAGATGGGGGTTTCAACTAGCAATTGAAAGGTAAGTTAATTCCACACTCCTTGAGTTACATACATAGATTATAGGTAGATTATAACTAGTAAATCTTAGAAATCAAGGGATTAGGTGAAAAACCTAAATTTTTATAAGAATGAGATTTTAACACGAAAATGGTTATTGAATTGGATAGAAATTATATATTTGAGTTCTTGAGATTATGAGTAATGTTTTCATCCAAAAATTTCTGAAATACGGGCACGTGGGCCCGGGGTAAATTTTAAGAATTTTACCATTTTGGATAGAGTAATTTAATTAATAGATAAATTTTGAATTATTGAACATATATTAATTATTTTATATAACTTTTGAATAGTTTCGAATTTTTCGGCATTGAATCGAGAATTTTACGCGATGTGATAATCGAAAAGTGGACTTTGAGACGAGGTAAGACTGTTGTCTAATCTTGTGAGGGAAAAAGTACCCCATAGGAATTAAATTAAATAATTGTTGCTAATTGCGGGGGCTACGTACGCATGAGGTGATGAGAGTCCGTGCATAGCTACTATAAATGCTAAAGTCCGGGTAGTTTAGGACCCAAAGCATGAATTACTTGTGTAAATTGTATTCCCTGATTAATTAATATTAATTTGATATATATGAATATATTGTGAATTGTTAGATAAAGATATTAAAGGATGTAAATCTCATATGCTTGATTTTCTGTTTAAATCAATTAATTGTTAAAATAAATTGTTCTTCCTCTCGAATTTATCTCATAATAAATATACTCTTCTTCCGAAGGTACATAAGAAAATGTCCTCCTTTCTTGTGGAGCGGGCCGAACACCTCAGCAGGATATATGCATCTATGGATCACGCCGCACGTCCCTCGCAGTGTACACGACACTCTGGATCGGGCTGTACATCCTCGACAGAAATCGTGCTTAATAATAATAATAATTACACGATACTTTAATAGCTTATTTCAGCTTGCGAAGCTAATTGATAAATTGAAAAATTCGTGGAATTTAATGAATTATTATTCTTGCTTGTTAAAGAATTAATTATTATTCTGTAAATGATATTTAATTGATAAATTGGAAATTAATTTGAATTGAAGGAATTTGATTATTTTCGCTGATTAAATAAATTATTTTAAATTCTGTAAATCATGTTGATTTAAATATCCTAGTTATATTTTAAATTATTATTTTTGACCCATAGTGAGTGTCAAAGTCGGCCATCTCGTCTCTACCACTTCGAGATTAGGGTTGATACTTACTGGGTACACGTTCTTTACGTACTCATACTACACTTGCTGCACTTTTTGTGCAGGAATTGAGGCAAGTACTAGTGGGGGATCTATCATCTTACACTCACGTTATCAAGGGGCATAATAGTGAGCTATTTCTCTGATCCGTTCTGCAGCTACTAGTGTCTCTCTTTGTATTTTTCATTCTGTCTGTTTTTATTTCAGATAGTATTTGAGGTTTTGTATAATCTACTAGATGCTCATACACTTCTGACACCAGGTCTTGGCACACACATTGGTAGAATTTGGGTTTTATTATTTTCTTGGTTTAAAATTTTGTCAATATATGCTTAATTTATTAAGTTAGCTTGCCTAGCTGTAGTGTTGGGGCCATCACGACCTATAGGTGAAATTGGGTCGTGACAATAAGGTATCATAGTACTAGGTTCATGTAGGTCTCACAAGTTATGAGCAGGCCTAATAGAGTCTTGCGGATCGATACAGAGACGTATGTACTTATCTTCGAGAGGCTATAGGGTGTTAGGAAATTACCTTTCTTCATATTCCATCGTGCAATTAATGTAGTACTATATATCCTTCTCTTATTCTCTCACAAATGGTGAGAACGCGCTCAAATGAAGTTCCAGACCAGGGAAGAGCTACTCCCCTAGTTGCTAGAGGCCGAGGTAGAGGCCGAGGCCGAGAGAGGGATCCAGCTCGTGGTAGAGGGCGAGGACATCCCAGGACTGTTCCAGTTATGCCGCCAGTGGATCCAGCAGAGAACCCCATTATTGAGGAACAGGATGAGGTGCCTGTGGCAGATCCAANAAATGAAGTTCCAGACCAGGGAAGAGCTACTCCCCTAGTTGCTAGAGGCCGAGGTAGAGGCCGAGGCCGAGAGAGGGATCCAGCTNTCGTGCAATTAATGTAGTACTAAATATCCTTCTTTTATTCTCTCACAGATGGTGAGAACGCACTCTAATAAAGTTCCAGGCTAGGGAAGAGCTACTCCCCCAGTTGCTAGAGGCCGAGGCAGAGGCCGAGGGTGGGATCCAGCCCGTGGTAGAGGGCGAGGATGTCCTAGGACTATTCCAGTTATGCTGCCAGTGGGTCCAGCAGAGAACCCCATTATTGAGGAACAGGATGAGGTGCCTGTGGCAGATCCAACTCCGGTGGACTTCACATATGCACCGGGATTTCAGGATGTCATGGGTCGTATGCTGCGATTCATGGACAATATGACTCATGCCGGTTTATTTCCGGCAGACCCAGCCATATCTCAGGCGGGCAGGGGAGCACAGACCCCTACCGTGCAGGCTCATGGATAGGCAACTGTTGTATATCATACCCAGGGTGCACTACCTGTGGGTGGAGCCCAGCCAGTGGCAACAGCTACACCTGAGCCCAGGCCAGCTGTAGCCGCCGATCCTCAGAAATTATCTGACAGATGGACTAGACTACATCCTCCTGTCTTTGGGGGTGAGCTACATGAGGATACACAGGACATCATTGATCAGTGCAAGGATAAACTGTACAACATGAGGATATTGGAGTCTCATGGGGTAGACTTTGCTACTTTTCAGCTAGAGGGCAGAGCCCGTAGATGGTGGCAATCTTATATTCTTGGCAGACCAATAGATTCTCCTCGCATGACTTGGGACAGGTTCACCCGTATCTTCCTGGAAAAGTATATTCCACCCTCCCAGAGGGAAGAGTTGCGATTTCAGTTTGAGCAGCTCCAGCAGGGTCAGATGTCAGTGACTGATTATGAGGCGAGGTTTTCTGAATTATCTCGCCATGCACTTATGATATTCCCTACTGAGGCGGAGAGAGTGCAGAGGTTTGTAGCCAGTTTACATACTGGTATTCAGGCCACTATGGCTCGAGAGGTTGAGATGGGTACTTCTTATGAGCGAGTTGTGGAGATAGCCCGAAGGATTGAGGGTGTGCGTCAGCCGAGCTGAGAGCAGATTATGGGAGATAAGCGGTTCAGGTACTCTGGAGAGTTCAGAGGTGCTCCATTTGGGGGCAAAGGTCAGTTCGTGAGGGGGCAGTACAGCAGACCCCCATTTCCGGCACCACCACCTCCTCGAGGTGCCCCAGTGTGACCTTATCTCAGTGCTATACCAGAGAGTTCCTACCACCCATCAGCTATTCAGGGTCCTCCTAGTGGGTATTCAGTTCCCCAGAGCCAGACACTTAGTCAGCAGCATATCGCACCGAAGAGTTGTTACGAGTGCGGGGATCCCAGTCACATGCGGAGGTTTTGCCCCATGCTTCGGGGTAGACCAGTACAACAGGGTCAACAGCCTATGTTTACCGGACCAGTTTTTCCACCAGTAGTCCGACCACCAAGAGGTGGAGGACATGTGGGTAGGGGCCGTCCTAGAGGTGGAGGTCGGCCAGGCGGAGGCCAGCCAGTTGGCGCTCCAGCTCGGTTCTATGCTTTTCCGGCTAGACCAGATGCAGAGGCCTCAGATGCTGTGATTACATGTATTATTTCTGTTTGTGGCAAAGATGCCTTAGTATTATTTGATCCAAGACCCACGTATCATATGTGTCATCTCTATTTGCTCCATTCCTGGGTGTTTCTTGTGGGCCCTTGAGTAATTCTGTTTATGTATCCACTCCTGTAGGCGATTCTGTTATTGTAAACCGGATCTACCAGTCTTGTATTATTACATTATGTGGTTATGAAACTAGAGAAAATCTCTTATTGCTCGAGATGATCGATTTTGAAATTATTCTGTGTATGGACTGGTTATCTCCATATCATGTTGTTCTAGATTGTCATGCCAAAACTGTTACCTTGGCTATTCCATCTTTGCCTAGGCTAGAGTGGAAAGGTTCATCAGTTAGTTCACTTAATCGGGTTATTTCTTTTATAAAGGCTCAACACATGGTTGAGAAGGGTTGTTTGGCTTATCTAGCCTATGTCCGGGATACTACTGCAGAGACTCTGGCTATTGATTCAGTGCCAGTAGTTCAGGAGTTCTCCGATGTATTTCCTTCAGATCTTCCAGGTATACCACCTGATCGTGATATTGATTTTTTTATTGACTTGGCTCCGGATACCCAGCATATATCTATCCCACCATATCGCATGGCTCCGAAAGAATTGAAATAATTGAAAGAACAACTTGAAGAGTTACTAGCCAAAGGGTTTGTCAGACCGAGTGTATCGCCTTGGGGTGCACCGGTATTATTTGTGAAGAAGAAAGATGGCACGCTGCGAATGTGTATTGATTATCGCCAATTGAACAAAGTTACTATTAAGAACAAGTAACCGTTGCCGCGTATTGATGACCTATTTGACCAGTTGCAGGGTGCTAGGGTGTTCTCTAAGATCGACTTGAGGTCGGGGTATCATCAGTTGAAGATTCGAGATTTGGATGTCCCAAAAACTGCTTTCCGTACTAGATATGGTCATTATGAGTTTTTGGTAATGTCTTTCGGTTTAGCTAATGCCCCAGCAACGTTTATGGATCTGATGAACAGGGAGGATCATGAGCAGCATATGAGAGTAGTGCTTCAGACACTGCGGGAACAAAAGCTATATGCTAAGTTCTCTAAATGTGAGTTTTGGCTAGAGTTTGTAGCATTTTTGGAACATATTGTATCGGGCGAAGGTATTAAAGTTGATCCCAAAAAGATTGAGGTAGTTCAGAACTGGTATCGTCCCACTTCGGCGACTGAGATCAGGAGTTTACTAGGTTTAGCAGGTTATTATCGTCGGTTTATGGAAGGTTTTTCATCTATTGCAGCACCTTTGACCAAATTAACCCAGAAGGGTGTTCAGTTCCGATGGTCCGATGATTGTGAGTCAAGCTTTTAGAAACTCAAGACAACATTGACTACAGCACCAGTGTTAGTTTTACCTTCCGATTCGGGGATGTATACAGTGTATTACGACGCTTCACGCGTTGGTTTGGGTTGTGTATTAATGCAGAAAGGGCAAGTTATTTCATATGCTTCACGTCAGTTGAAGCCCCGTGAGGATAATTATCCGGTACATGATTTGGAGTTAGTTGCGATTGTTCACGCCCTTAAGAGTTGGAGGCATTATCTTTATGGGGTGTCCTGTGAAGTTTATACTGATCATCACAGTTGGCAGCATTTGTTCAAGCAAAGGGACTTAAATTTAAGGCAGCGAAGATGGCTGGAATTACTATAAGATTATGATATTACTATCCTATATCATCCAGGTAAAGCAAATGTAGTTGCAGATGCCTTGAGTAGAAAGGCGGAGAGTATGGGAAGTTTGGCTTTCATTTCAGCAGAAGAGAGGCCATTAGCTTTGGATATCCAGTTCTTGGCCAACAGACTTGTGCGGCTAGATATTTCAGAGCCCAGCCGAGTTCTTGCATATGTCGTAGCTCAGTCTTCACTATTTGAGCAGATCAAGGCTCGCCAGTATGATGACCCACACTTAATGGTTCTTCGAGAAACGGTACTACGAGGTGGTGCCAAGGAAGTCACTATTGGTGCAGATGGTGTTCAGCAACTCTAGAATCATCTGTGTGTTCCTAATGTGGATGAATTGAGGAAAAAGATCCTGGAGGAGGCACACAGTTCTCGGTATTCTATTCATCCAGGTGCTACGAAGATGTATCATGACTTGAGGCAGCATTATTGGTGGCGGCGAATGAAAAAGGACATAGTTGAGTATGTAGCTAGGTGCCTAAATTGCCAGTAAGTTAACTATGAGCACCAGAGGCCAGGAGGCCTACTTCAACAGATGACTATACCGGAATGGAAATGGAAACGCATCACTATGGACTTTGTAGTTGGGTTGTCGCGGACCTTGAGGAAGTTTGATGCAGTTTGGGTGATTGTTGACAGGTTGACCAAGTCAGCACATTTTATTCCTGTTGTGACTACGTACACTTCAGAGAGGTTGGCCCAGATTTTATATTCAGGAGTTAGTTCGGTTGCACGGTGTGCCAATTTCTATCATATCAGATAGAGGCCCTCAATTTACTTCACATTTCTGGAGAGCAGTACAGAGTGAATTAGGGACCCATGTAGAGCTCAGCACAACCTTTCATCCGCAGACCGATGGGCAGTCAGAGCGAACAGTTCAGATTTTGGAGAATATGCTCAGGGCATGTGTGATTGACGTTGGAGGTCAGTGGGATCGTTTCCTGCCTTTGGCCAAGTTTGCTTATAATAACAGTTACCAATCCAGCATCGAGATGGCTCCATTTGAGGCTTTATATGGTCGTCGATTCCGTTCACCTGTCGGATGGTTTGATCCCGGTGAGGCTAAGTTATATTGTATTTATTTGGTAAAGGATGCCTTGTAAAAGGTGAAGTTGATTCAGGAGCGACTTCGTACAACACAGTCCAGACAGAAGAGTTACGCAGATCAGAAAGCGCGTGATTTATCCTTTATGGTAGGTGAAAAAGTTCTCTTAAAGGTTTCGCCGATGAAGGGGATTATGAGATTCAGGAAGAAGGGCAAGTTGAGCCCAAGGTTTATAGGCCCATTTGAGGTGTTGAGACGAGTTGGGGAGGTTGCTTATGTGCTTGCATTGCCTCCCAGTCTATCGGGAGTTTATCCAATTTTCCATGTATCTATGCTCCGAAAGTATCATACTGACCTATCACACGTGTTGGACTTCAGCACAGTTTAGCTAGATAAGAGTTTGGGTTATGAAGAAGAGCCATTTGCCATTGTTGATAAACAAGTTCGCCAGTTGAGGTCCAAGAGGATTTCTGCAGTAAAGGTCCAGTGGAAGGGCCAACCAGTCGAGGAAGCGACTTGGGAGGCTGAGGAGGACATGCAGAAAGAATATCCACACTTATTTAGCACTCCAGGTATTATTCTAAACCCGTTCGAGGACGAACGTTTGTTTAAGAGGTGGAGAATGTAATGACCCAACCGGTCATTTTGACTTTTAGAAACCCGTTCCCTAAAATAAAACTCCCGAACATGCTTTTATTAATTTATGACTTGCGGGGATGGTTGGTTCGGGATTTGGAAGCGTTTGGGATAAAATCGGAACACTTGGTTCCTTAAGTTAGCCTTAAAAGGCCAAGTTTGACTTCGGTTAACATTTTGAGAAAACAACCTCGGAATCGGGATTTGACGATTGTCACGACCCAAAACTAACCCCTGTCGTTATGGCGCCTATCGTGGAACTAGGCAAGATGACTCATTTCCAAAACAAATCGATATTTTCATTTTAAAGATAATTTCAAGGTTATTTAACATAAAAACCTTCGTAAAGGAGTTCCAATCAAAATAAAAGTGCGGAAGGAAAAGCCCGACATCGGGGTGTCACTAGTCATGAGTATCTACTAGAATCTGTCTAACAATATCAAGGCTAACTCAGCCTGAAAAATTGCTAAATACAACTAGAGGAAGATAAGAGGGAGAAGAGCAGGGGCTGCGATCGCCAAACAGCTACCTTGCTATCTCCAAGCAAATCTGCACCCAGAACACTCAATAACCGCTACCGTGACCAGCTACACCTGAATCTGCACACAAGGTGCAGGGAGTACGTGAGTACGCCAACTCAGTAAGTAACAACAATAAATAAAGACTGAGAAGAAGTGACGAGCAATAAAGCATATAACATTCATATCGAGAAATCTCAGTAAAATATCACATGCTTTTAAAAATCAGGAGTTGAATCAAAACATCTCGTTTAACCCAGTTCTAGTAAAAATCATTTGAAGATATTTTTCAACAGTTTTCAGACAGAGGAAAAATGCAAAGGTGAGCAAAAATGATGAAATCATAAACAGCCCCTCGGGCAAAACATCACTCATAAACTGCTCATTAGGCAAACCTCACAGTCACTCGTGCCACTCGGGCATACCTCACAATCACTCTTGCCACTCGGAAAAACCTCACAATCACTCATGCCTCCCAGTCACTCAGCATTCGGCACTCGCACTCGGTAGGTACCTGTGCTTACTGGGAGTGTGTACAGACTCCGGAGAGGCTCCTTCAGCCCAAGCACTATAATCTGCACGGACAACTCACGTGCCATAATAATAAAGTATGCTGCAGGTGGGCAGCCCCGATCCACACTCATCCTCACAAATCAGGCCCTCGGCCTCACGCAGTCATAAACCTCTCAAGCCACTCGGGCATTTCAGTAAAATAGGGCATTCGACCCAAAACATTTATATGCCTCAAAATAGAGTCATAAAACTGAGTTATGTGGTAAACAAGTATAAACATGACTGAGTATAGATTTTCAATCAAAAACAATGAGAGGATGGTAAGAAACAGCCCCTAAGGGTCCAAACGGCATTGGAACAAGGCCCAAACATGGCATTCAACCCAATTTACAAAAATTCTTTCTAAAATATATAACTATCATATGGTTTCAACAAAGTATGCAACTTTACAGTTGCTACGGGATGGACCAAGTCACATATCCCCAATAGTGCATGCCCATACGCCCGTCACCTAGCATGTGCGTCACTAAAAATAGTAGAATGATACAAAATCCGGGGTTTCATATCCTCAGGACTAGATTTACAATCGTTACTTACCTCAAACTGGTCAAATCTCTACCCCGCAATTCTCTTGCCTCTGGACTCGGCCTCCAAATCCTCCAAATCTATTCACAATCAGTACAATACCATCAATATATGCTAATGGAATGAATTCCACAAGAAAAGCTTCAAAATTAGACCAAAAACCGAAATTGGCTCAAACCCGGCCCCTGAGCCCATATCTCTAAATCCAACAAAATTTACAAAACTAGAAAGCTCATTCACTCACGAGTCTAACCATACCAAATTCATCAAAATCCGACATTGTTTGGTCCTTCAAATCATTAAATTACTTTCCAAGAATTTCAAGCTCTAACCCCTCATTTTCACTAATTACCATAATTAAACAATGGAAAATCACCATATATACAAGTATTAGGGCTCCATTAACTTACCTCAACGAAACTCCCTTGATTCCCTCTTCAAATCTCTCCCCAAAACTCCAAAACCCGAATAGAAATGGTGAAAAATGCACCAAAATTGTGAAGGGTTCTATTTATGATTTCTGCCCAGGTTTTTCACACCTGCGACCATTTTCTCGCACCGGCGCGACCGTACCTGCGGTCCAAGGAGCCGCACCTGCGCAACTCATTTAATCTCCCAGCTTCCGCACCTACGGACACCTTTCTCACACCTGCGGACTTGCATCTGCGGTCCCTGGTGCGCATCTGCGAAACCAGCCCAAAATTCTCATCTCCGTATCTGCGCTCAAGGCCTCGCACCTGCGGGCTCGCAAATGCGGCCAATTCTTCGTACCTGCGTTCCCAGCCTTGGCCCAGCATTTACTGTACCTGCGTACTCCCCACACACACCAGTGTCCTCGCACATGCGAGGCTTTCTTCCGCAGGTGCGAAAATAGCAGTAGCAGCAGCTCCAGCTGCAAATTCCAACTTCGACAAGTTCGTTAACCACCCGGAATCACCCCGAGGCCCTTGGGACCTCAACCAAAAATACCAACAAGTCATATATCAACATACAAACTTAGGCGAACCTTCGAATCACTCAAAACAACATCCAATCATCAAATTACCCTCGGATTCAAGCCTAAGAACTT
>AWOL01S0005639.1:358839-369386 GCA_000715115.1 Nicotiana otophora | reverse complement strand
CGCCTGAAACACTGTAGCTCGCCGGAAAATTTCAAAGTTGTCGGAATTTGTTGTAACCAGGATGGATAGACTCGGAATTCCTTTGCGAGCAAGCTGTCCTGAAGAAATATTTTCAAAAAATGGCCAGAAAGGTCACTGTTCACGCCGGAAAAATATAAAGTGGCCGAAATTTGATTTGAATTAGATGGGTAGGCTCGGAATTTTGAGGAGAGCACACTGTCCTGAAGAAACTTTGCGAAAAAATAGCCGGAAAGTGGCCGAAACCCTCGCTGGAAAAGTTGTTGCCGGCGCGTGGCGGCTTTTTTGCCGGATAAAATTTCAGGGGTTGGTAGTCGGAGGGCGATCTACCTCGTGGTGGTGTTAGTTTTAGCACAACACCGACAGAAAGTGACTTTCACTTAGACAAGTCTTAGGTCACCGGAAAAATTACACGATGACTAAGTTCCTTCTTCCCGGTTAACGCTGGAATGACGCATAACGATCTTTTCTCACTAATGCTCTGATACCATGTGAGAAGGCACGGGAAAAAATATGTTATTGATATTGGATTATAAATACAATACAAGAGGTCCCTATTTATAGCTATACACTACAAGGAGATATTACTTCTCTTCCAATATGGGACAAGACTACACTATACATATCTATAAACTAACAGTATACACGAAAGAAAAAGTATAAGTTTCTATGAATAATCAAGGTGGATCGTCATATTGTTACTTGTTTATAGATATCAAGTATGCTTTTTGATGGTAGTCTATAATCCCGTATTTTAGTCACTTATTGCACTCTAATTCACTGCACTTTACTTATGTTTGAGCTTTAATTGGTAGTGTTTTGCACTGATTGTGTATGTTATGCTTTGTAAGAGATGATGCGAGTTAAGAAGATGTTCTGGAGCTAAATCGAATAATTGGAGCTTTGAAGTATGAGTGAAAGCCAAGGAATTAAACCGGGATTGCGTCTGGGGCTCGTGGACTGGCGTTGCATACGAAAGTTGGAAGGAAGAGCAAGGGCTAGAGCAAAAACATACTAGTGTGTCGCATAAGGCGTGGTATTAAGCGTCGCATTAGTACAAAATTTCGTTAGAAGTTTGAAAAGTTCAAAGACTTGGAGTTTTGGGTCTGACAGAAAACTACACTATTGCTAGGCATAGTGCGAGGCATAGTGCGTAGCATCAGTACAAAATATTGTCATACAAGCTAAGTTCAGAGAGTTTACAACCGAGCAAATTACACTAATGCTACGCACCCTGCGTAGCATAGTGCGACGCATGAAGTGTAAAAAGTTTGTAGATTTTCCCACTTCGGCTCAAAGAGGGTAGTTTCGTTTGGGTTCATTCCTACTTGGTATAAATAAACTAGAAACATGTTTTTGAGGGGACTTTGGACATACTTTCGACCTAAGGAAGCTAAGGAGGAGTTAGAAGAACACAAGCACAAGGATTTCATCATTCCCTACTCACTCACGACCCGAGTCTGGATCGAATCTATGTTTTCCTATACTTTAATTATTTTTGTGATGAATTTCTCCATGTTTCCTTTTAGGGTTTGATGGATTTGGTGTATTGATGATTGTTTGTGGATTATAACTCTAGTTTTATGTATTGAATCATTTTGAAAGATTTAATTATTGCATCTATATTCACTAGTTCATGTAATCGAGAGAGGTATAACTTGTGATATCTTTGCATTATATTGTTGGTTGAGTTCATAAATTCTTCTAAGTAATAAAAAAAGGCTAGTTGAATCATTGATTAAACCTAGTTAGGAGAATTATCTAAAGAGGTTTTCCTAAAGACCAATCCACTACACATTTTTGCATAGCTTCACAATGCTTAATTTGGTTCGTCTCGTGAGGTTAACGCTTAATCAAGAGAGGAGTTTCTGTTGAACATTTGAACCAATAATTGAGTGAATTCGAGAGACCCACTTGAACATTAGAAATGAATTATCTAGAGTTAGACCCCGAACAATTATCTTGCACCTATCCCATCAAAACCCTATCTTCTCCCACTGATAACCTTATTTGCTTATTCTTTGTCTCGATAGTCACTAGTCAATAGCTTTAGATTCTTAGTTAATTTTAATTATTAATCATATAAATCGCAACTGTTGATCCACATGGATAACAATCAAGCTAGAAACTACGAGAATACTGTTTAAATTCAATCCCTGTGGATACGATATTATACTATACTATCTTTGATTAGCGAACATAATTTAAGTGTGTGTTCCGCGCTCGTTAAATTTTGACATCGTTGTCGGGGATTGATAATCAATATTGTTCAAAATAATTTTTGGTGCTAATTCAGGAATTTATTTTATTTTATTTTATTTATTCTTCACGGGTTTCCTCTTTTGTGTGCAGGCAAGAGAATGACGTCTCTGGTGTATGACTCGATCTTCTTCAAAGGAATTGTTTTCATACAATCCAGAGGTGGAAAAGAGTCTGCGATAGTTGAGGAAAGAGAGAACTCACCGGAAAGTTCTTGGGGAAACATTCAACCCAAGAACACATGGCTAATAACGGTGAAGATGAGGCAAATCTGGCTGCAAGAGAAGTAACACATCAGAGAGAAGAAGCTGCAAGGATAGCAGCTGAGGCAGCCTGTAGAGCTGCTGATGAGACCGTCAATGATGATGGGGGTCGAAGATTCAATCTGAATCGACCCTTGATTGAAGATCAGCTCGAGAATGCGGTACCCAGGCCTGGTAGAGCATTGGGTGATTACACCAGACCAGTCAACAACCAGGGATTGTCCAGTGTTAGACCTCCACCAGTAGCAATGAATAACTTTGAGTTGAAGCAAGGCTTGCTTCAAACTATCCAAAACAACTGCATTTTCAGAGGGAATGTGAACAAAGATCCTAACACTTACTTGATGGACTTTGAAGAAATCATGAACACCTTTCAATACAATGGAGTATCAAAGGATGCAGTATACTTAAGGGTATTCCCCTTTTCACTGAAGGATGATGTGAAGCACTGGCTTCGTAGCTTACCAACGGGGTCGATCAGGACATGGGAAGATATTACTAGAAAGTTTCTTAACAAATACTTCTCAGCTGCAAAAATAGTGAAGCTCAGAAGGGAAATTCACAACTTCTGCCATACGGATAATGAAACAGTTTTCGAGGCTTGGGAAATATTAAAGGAGATAGTGAGAAACTGTCAACATAGTGGGATTGAATTGTGGATGCAAGTCCAAGACTTTTGGGATGGACTGACACCTCCCTTACGGCGAACTCTGAACACTGTAGTTGGAGGTCCTTTAATGAAGAAGACTCCCGAGGAGATTGTGGCAATACTTGATGAGCTCTCTGAAGATGCTAACCAGTGACCTTCTGAGAGAAATGATAGAAGAAAATCAGTCGGGGTTTATCAAGTAAATTCCAATACAGCGGTGCAAGCCCAACTAGACACCATGGCCAAAGAGATAAGAAAGCTAACCTTAGCCAAGGTCCAGAGTCAACCATCACCAGTTTGTGATTTCTGTGGAATGGGTCATCCAACGCACGAGTGTCAGGCCGTAGCTGCAGATGAAGTGGTAAATGTTGTGGGAAGCTTTGATAGAGGCAACTACCAGAGTGGTAATAATTTCAATCCTATGGGACAAAGGCACCCAGGCTTTTCGTGGAGCTCACCAAATGGTAGCCTGAATTCATGGCAGCAAAGTAACTCTAGACCCTAGGGACAAGGAGCTCCAGGTTTTCAAAATCAGCAGAGGCAGCAGTATCAGCCTTCACAATCTAATCAGTCTAGCATGGAAGATCTAATGAAGTCCTTCATTATCAAGACAGATGAGAGTCTTGACGCTCATGGTACAACTATCAAAGAACTGGGCACATCTTTTCGAAACTTGGAAAGACAGGTTGGACAACTAGCTACTCTAATGTCTGAGTGTCCCATGAACGCTCCCGGCTAATACAAAAAGAAATCCTAAAGAAATAGTGAATGTTGTAACGTTGAGAAGTGGGCAAGTGTTTAAAGATCTCACTCCAATCCAAAAAGATACGAGACTTAAAAAAGAAAGTGGGGAGCAACTAAAAAGTGATGATGATAAGAAGAAGAAAGGTCAGATGGAAGCTGAGAAAAAGAAGAAGGAAGAAAACTCGAGAAGGGAGGAACCTGAGGAGAGTAAGCATATGCATGCTCTACCTTTTCCCCAAAAGCTAAGTAGAGAAAAGCTGGACAAGCAGTTTGAGAGATTTTTGGATGTGCTGAAACAGGTTCATGTAAACTTACCATTCACAGAAGTGCTCTCACAGATGCCTGCTTATGCTAAATTCTTGAAAGAGATCCTTACGAAGAAGATGAAAATAGAGGAGACCTCAGTGGTCAAGCTCACATAGCATTGCAACGCGATATTGCAAAATAAACTCCCACAACAATGTGATGATTTAGGAAGTTTTACTATACCTTGCTCTTTAAGAACTATTAATTTTGATAAATCCTTATGTGATTCTGGTGCTTCAATTAATTTAATGCCTCTATTTATTTACAGGAAACCGGAGAAAGAGATTGGAGAGATAAGATCTGCACCCATATCTTTGCAGCTGGCAAACCAAACAACTATAACACCCGAGGGGATAGTGGAAGATGTGTTAGTTCGGGTGGATAAGTTCGTATTTCCTGTGGATTTTATAATGATAAATATGGTGGTAAATAAGGAGGTCACTCTTATCCTAGGAAGACCATTCTTAGTGACGTGTAGAGCTATATTAGATATACACAAATAAAACTCATGCTTAGAGTTGGTGAGGAGACTGTGACTTTTAAGATGGATGTAGAAAAGGGGGCACAAAAGGACAAACCGGTTGCCGGTGTTGAGTGAAAGTTAAAGGGCTCGAAAGAGAAGGCTACGGTGAGGAAGAAAGATAGGTGTGGGATGTACCCAAAAATGCCGAGAAGAAGTTGTCTGCATGGATGTATGCATTAGTTCAGGCATGAGGAATGGAGCCCGACTTTGACTCAGACCCCGACTAGATGTTCAGGGAAGTTTTCTTTACCTTATATTTTTTAATTGTGTTCCATAGGGAAATGCCACAACTTAAAGTGTGGGGTGGGGGATATTTGTATGTATGTATGTGTGTATATTAGTTTTCATTTTTGTTACTTGTAGGAGTTAGAGATAGAAAAGTTGTAAAAAAAAATTAAAGTTTCGATTTTTCCCGAGGATGGATTTCATCGACAGGTTTCTTGAGGGATTAAAGTCGAAGGAAAAAGAATAAAAAGATTTTCTTTTGGTTTGTTTTATTTTTTTTGTAAGTAGTGTAATAATTCCCCCTTAGTTTTTCTTTATGTCGCGGTTCTTTTTCAAGGGTTTTGCTTGAACCGGGTATAGTTAGTTTTTCTTTTATTAGGAATAAGGAAGTCTTGTGCTGGTGTTAAATGGAGATAAGTGCTCTTGACCTTGTTGTGCCTTGTGAGTAGTAAGTGTCTTAGTTGTGACGCCTAGGCTCAGTCTTGACTCATAGATAAGTGCCTTAAATTGTATGATCTTAACTTGCTTAACTGCTTTGACCAGAGAGTCTTGATGAGTCCGATCCCGAGTGAGTTATGTGCCAATGTGTGAGTGAGGTTTTGTGTTATTTTTTGCATTGCATTTGAAGTCTAGAACTTGCCCCGTGTGTTTGCAAAGCGAAATAGTAGTTTTATTTAGTCTTGAAAGTGATATAGACGTTTCTTTGTTGAGCTAGTTATATGCTTTTAGCCACCTCATTGTGATGTATCTTAGTTAACCCCTTTGAGCCTGTAATATTGTTTCTTTGGTAACCACATTACAAGTCTTACCCATTTATTTGGATTGACCATCTATTTGAACCTTTTACCTCTCGTGAGCACTTGAATTTGTTATGAACTTTGTAAAAGTAAAGTGGGGGGTGTTGGTTTGGCTTTTGGGTGAAACTATTGAAATAGGAGAAAGGTGCATTGTTTTGGAAAAAGTAAGAGCCACCTGAATTGTAAAAGAAAAGAAAAAAAGTAGTTGCATTGTTGTGAAAAATATTGCTTGATAGTGGTAACTCTTGATGTATTTGTACTTAAAGAAGTTGTGAGTTGACGTATATTGACGTGAAGGTAGAATTTTGGTTTGACATAAGTGTAAGGTGTTAATGTCTAATGTATGTGTATTAAAGTGCTTAGGGAGGTGTAGTCACTATTATCTAAATGTATCTTACCCATCCCTCAACCTACATTACAACCAAATAAAGTCCTACTTGATCCTTGACTGAATAAGCTCAATTAGTAGAGTATTACACTATGGGCAAGCCTATGGTATGTCTCTTGTGGCATATGAATATTATTTCTGAGAGTGAGTGAATTATTTCTATATTGAGTTCCTAATTATTCTTAATTTTCATTGTCTGTGGAACTACTCTCTATTATTGTGTGGGGGTACTTTATTCACGAAGGAAAGGTAATGTCGTTGACCTCTGTGTTAGAGTAAGAGTAGGTTGTGAAAAATATGTGGTGTTTTTGAGTCAAATCTTGAGTCAAGGATGTTACGTTAGGGTGCTTAGTCTATTATAAATATTCTTGGTATGATGAGTTATGAGAGTTGTGTAAAAAAGGTCGTGTCTACGTGAAGTGTAGTTTGATTGCTAGAGGACGAGCAATGGTTTGAGTGTGGGGTATTGATGGTAGGCTATAATCTCGTATTTTAGTTGCTTATTGCACTCTAATTCACTGCACTTTACTTGTGTTTGAGCTGCACTGATTGTGTGTTTTATGCTTTGCAGGAGATGATGCCGAATTAAGAAGATGTTGTGGAGCTAAATCGAATAATTGGAGCTTTGAAGTCTGAGTAAAAGCCAAAGAATTAAACTAGGATCGCGCCCGAGTCTCGTGGACCGGCGTTGCATACGGAAGTTGGAAGAAAGAGCAAGGGCTAGAGCAAAAAAGTACTAGTGTGTCTCATAAGGTGTGGCATTAAGCTTCGCATTAGTACAAAATTTCGTCAGAAGTTTGAGAAGTTCAGAGACTTGGAGTTTTTGGGTCTGACAGAAAAATACACTAATGTTAGGCATAGTGCGAGGCATAGTGCGTAGCATCAGTACAAATTTTGTCAGACAAGCTAAGTTTATAGAGTTTACAACCGAGCAAATTGTACTAATGCTATGCACCCTGCGTAGCATAGTGCAACGCATGAAGTATAAAAAGTTTGTAGGTTTTCCCACTTCGGCTCAAAGAGGGTAGTTTCGTCCGGGTTTATTCCTACTTGGTATAAATGCATTAGAAACATGTTTTTTAGGGGACTTTTGACATACTTTCGACCTAAGAAGCTAAGAAGGAATTGGAAGAACACAAGCACAAGGATTTCATCATTCCATCCTCACTCAAGACCCGAGTTTGGATCGAATCTATGTTTTCCTATACTTTAATTATATTTGTGATGAATTTCTCCATGTTTATGGAGTAGTTCCCTTTAAGATTCGATGTATTTGGTGTATTGATGATTGTTTGTGGATTATAACTCCAGTTTTATGTATTGAATCGTTTTGGAAGATTTAATTGTTGCATCTATATTCACTAGTTCATGTAATCGAGGGAGGCATAACTTGTGATATCTTTGCATAATATTATTGGTTGAGTTCATAAATTTTTCTAGGTAATCGAAAGAGTCTAGTTGAATCATTGATGTTAGGAGAATAATCTAAAGAATTTTTCCTAAAGACCAATCTACTATGCATTCTTGCATATCTTCACAATGCTTAATTTGGTTCGTCTCGTGAGGTTAAATCTTAATCGAGAGAGGAGTTTCTGCTGAACGTTTGAACCAATAATTGAGTGAATTTGACAGACACACTTGAACGTTAGAAGTGAATTATCTAGAGTTAGATCCTGAACAATTATCTTACACTTATCCTATCAAACCCCTACCTTCTCCCACTGATAACCTTATTTGCTTATTCCTTGTCTCGATAGTCACTAGTCAATAGCTTTAGATTCTTAGTTAATTTTAATTACTAATCATATAAATCGAAAATATTGATCCACCTGGATAGCAATCAAGCTAGAAACTACGAGAATACTGTTTAAATCCAATCCATGTGGATACGATATTATACTATACTATCTTTGATTAGCGAGCATAATTTAAGTGCGTATTTTGCGCTCGTCAGTTTTGGCAATCATAAATGAGCTTAGTACAGCCTTTCAAAAGGAACAAGATATTGCAAATTCCATGTTACTTATTGGAGTGGCAAAGGATCAATTGCAAACATTGAGAAAGGAATGTTGGAATTCACTTATTGATGAGGTATTTAAATTCTGTATGAAATATGATATTTTTATACCTAAATTTGATGAGCTTTATGTTATCCCTGGAAGATCATGTCGTAGAGTTTCCGAGTATACTGTTTTACATCACTATCACATTTAGCTATTTTATAAAATTATTGATTGGCAATTTCAAGAACTCAATAATCACTTTGATGAGGTGACAACTGATTTGCTTCTTGGAGTTGCTTACTTGAACCAACTAACTCTTTTTTCAATTTTGACATTTAAAAGATATTGAGATTAGCTGAGGTATATCCTGATGATTTTGATAAATATCCTATGGTCGACCTTCGTTTTCAGCTTCAGAATTACATTGTTGATGTCCGAGATCATGATAAAAGTTTTTAAGATCTTAGAGGACTTGGTAATCTTTCCATCAAAGTTAGTGGAGACAAAGAAGCATGAGACTTATCCTCTTGTTTTTCAACTTCTAAAAATTTGCTTTGCTTTTGTCAGTTGCTACTGCTATAATTGAGAGAGCATTTTCGGCAATGAAGTTGATTAAGACCGATTTGCGGAGCGGAATGAATGATGAGTTTTTGAGTAGTTGTTTGGTGACTTATATAGAAAAGGATTTAGTCTTATTCCTAATGAAGTGTCACGACCCAAAACTCGACCTGTCATGATGACGCATGTCATAGTACTAGGAAAGCCGACATCTCACACATACCAACATTTTTAAAACTCAAATATGCATAAGAAAGTTTCAATAATTAAGAATTTTACAAAATACCGGATATGAACCTCGAAACTCAATACAAATTCCTCCCAAAAGATTTGGGTGTCACGGAGTACATGAGCATTCTATATATATAACAACATAGTTTGATTCACTTTCTAGAAAGTAATACTAAATACATAAAACCAAAAGATAGGGAAAGGAGGATCAAGGTCTACGGATGCCAAGCAACTACCTCGATGATCTCCGAACAGGTAGACTCCACGATCAACGACCGCCGTGCCCAGAAATGCCTGAATCTGCACATGAGGTGCAGGGTGTAGTGAGAGTACAACCAATTCAGTAAGTACCAAGACTAACTATTGGATTGAAAGTAGTGACGAGCTCAGCAGGTACAGTTCAATATAGAATTAATAGTGTAGAAATATAGGCATGCTTTCAAGTTCAACAGATAAACTCAATACAAATAAAATAGATCAACTCAGAATGATATGAGGAATGTGACATCTCTATATCTACATGCCAATGTGCATGCTGTATGTGATGCATTACAATGGAAGTCTCGTGAATTCACACTCTAAGAATACTCAATCACTCAGTATTGTATATGGCCAATCCAGTCCAGGGAAGATCCATCCCAAATATATATATATATGTGTGTGTGTGTGTGTGTGTGTGTGTGTGTGTGTCGACTGACAGTCAGTCACTCAGTACTGTGTAAGGCCAATCTAGCCCAGGGAAAATCCATCCCAAAATATAAATGATTCGGGCAAGATCCATGCCCAGGGAAGATCTATCCCTCAATATAAATCAACTACGCTCAGTGTGGGTGTGCAGACTCTGGAGTGGCTCATTCAGCCCAAGCGCTATAATAAGCCAGATCCAGGCATAAATAAAATATGTTGCGACGTGCAGCCCGATCCCATAAATATCACTCACAATCATGCTCTCGGCCTCACTCAATCATCAATCTCTCCAGTCCCTCGGGCTCACAACGCTCGTACTAAGCAGCCCTAATCAATGATACGAGATGTGACAATACACAATAACAAAGACTGAGATATGATGTGTAATGATAAATGCGACTGAGTACATAACTTCAACTAAGCAAATAACTTCAACAACTAAGGACGACCATTGTGGGTCCAAATAGTACCAACATATAGCCTAAACATGATTTCTAGCATGAATTAGAGGTCAAGTATTCTAACACATAGAGTACGGTAAAAAAATTCAGATAGAATAGCTACACAGTTCCATCGAATCGACTAACTCACAATTTACATGGTGCACACCCACACGTCCGTCACCTAGTATGCGTGCCACCTCAACATCAATCACATAATACTTAATTGGGGGTTTCATACCCTCAGCACCAAGTTTAGAAGTATTACTTACCTCAAACCGTGCAAACATTTACTCCAACACACCCTTACCTCACGAAACGGCCTCTGAATGCCTCGAATCTAGAAAAAAACAATTCGAGACAATCAACACGAGCTAAAGGAATCAATTCTATAAGAAAATACTAAGCTCTTAATCAAAAGCCAAAAAGTTAACTCAAAAGTTGCCCCCCCCCCCC
>AWOL01S0005639.1:339151-358448 GCA_000715115.1 Nicotiana otophora | reverse complement strand
AGTCGACCCCGGCCCACGTCTCAGAATCGGGTAAAAGTCACAAAATTCGAACGCCCATCTGACCACGAGTCCAACCATACCAAAATTACTCAAATCTGATACCAAAACCTAGATCAAATCCTCAAAAATCGGCCTAAGAACTTTCTTCCATTCCCCCCCAATTTTCCACCCCAAGTCATTAATTAAATGATGAAATCAAAAACATAAACATGGAATTTGACCAAAACTAAGTAAGAATCACTTACCCCAATCACTCACTTGAAAATCTCTCCAAAAATCGCCTTCCACCGAGCTCCTAAAATCAAATTTGTGTTATGAACTAAAACCCTCATTTTTGAAATATTTAAGTCTGCCCAGGTGACCCTTCTTCGCGATCGCGAAGCACAACTCAGCTGCCCCAGAAATTCAAGCATATGCGAACGCGTCTCCATACCTGCGATCGCAGACCACTACCTCATCCGTCCTAGGCGATCGCGTCCTTCCTCACCTGACCGCAAAGAACAATGCGTGAACTCTACTGTTGTTTCACTTCTCTTGTGCGAATGCGACCCTTACCATGCGTTCGCGATGCCCAGACTCTCCAGCTTTCGTGATCGCGTGCCACTACTGGCGATCGCATAGAAAAAATTCCCCAACTGCCCTAATTGGCCTACGCGATCGCGGACCCTCTCACGCAATCGCATACAAGGAAACCAAATACAGACACCAAAAAACTTCAGCACATCCCCAAGTCCAAAAACTTGATCCGTTAACCATCCGAAACTCACCCGAGGCCCCCGGGACCTCAACCAAACATACCATCAAGTCCCAAAATATTATACGAACTTAGTCGGGCCCTCAAATCACATCAAACAATGCTAAAACCATGAATCGCGCATCGATTCAAACCTAATAAACTTTTGAACTTCTAACTTCTACATTCGATGTCGAAACCTATCAAATCACGTCCGATTGACCTCAAATTTTGCACACAAGTCACAAATGACACCACTGACCTACTCCTATTCCCGGAACCCCAATCCGAGCCCGGTAATAACAAAGTCCACTCTCGGTCAAACTTTGAAATTTCCAACTTTCGCCATTTCAAGCCTAATTCAACTACGAACCTTCAAATCACAATCTGAACACACTCCTAAGTCCAAAATTCCCCGATGGAGCTAAAGAAACAATCAAAACTCCATTCTGGAGTCCTTTACACATAAGTCAACATCCGGTCAAATATTTCAACCTAAGCTTTCAACCTTGAGACTAAGTGTCTCAACTTATTCCGAAACCTCTCCGGACCCGAACCAACTACCCCAGCAAGTCATATAACAACTGTAAAGCATAAAATGAGCAGTAAATGGGGTAACGGGGCTACAACTCTCAAAACGACCGTTTGGGTCGTTACATCCTCCCTCTTTTAAACAAATATTCGTCCTCGAACGAGTCTAGAAACGTACCTAGAGTCTCAAATAGACGTGGATATCTGCTCCGCATCTCCTGCTCGGTCTCCCAAGTAGCCTCCTCAACTGGCTGACCTCTCCACTACACCTTCACTGAGGCTATGTCTTCCGACCTCAACTTTAGAACATGCCGACCCAAAATGGCCTCATACGGATCCATTTGAATGCTCGACTGGTAGTTGTTGTTGTAGTCAAACTCCGCGTGTGGCATAAACAGATCCCAAGAACCCCGAAAATCAATGACACAAGTGTGTAGCATATCCTCCAATATCTTAATAGTGTGCTCGGACTGTCCGTCCGTTTGAGTGTGAAATATTATACTCAACTCAACCTGGGTGCCCAACTCTCGCTGCACGACTCTCCAAAACTGCGATGTAAACTGCGCGCCCCGATCTGAAATGATGGACATCGGTACACCGTGAAGGCGAACAATCTCGCGGATGTAAATCTCAGGCAATCGCCCTGAAAAATTAGTAGTCCCCACTGGAATAAAGTGCGTGGACTTGGTCAGTCGATCCAGAATCACCCAAATAGCAACGAACTTCCTCGAATCTGTGGGAGCCCAACTACAAAATCTATGGTGATATGCTCCCATTTTCACTCTAGAATCTCTAGCCTCTAAAGCAATCCACCTGGTCTTTGATGCTCATACTTCACTTGCTGACAGTTAAGGCACTGAGATACAAACCCCACTATATCCTTCTTCATTCTCTTTCACTAATAATGCTGCCTCAAGTCCTAGTATATCTTCGCGGCACCTGGATGAATAGAATACCCCTAACTCTGGGCCTCCTCAAGAATCAACTCACGTAGCCCATCTACATTAGGCACACAAATCCGACCCTGCATCCTCAACACCCCATCATCCCCGATAGTAACATCCTTGGCATCACCATGTTGAACCGTGTCCTTAAGGACAAACAAATGAGGATCATCATATTGGCGCTCTCTGATGCGAGCATATAAGGAAGACCAAGAAACCACACAAGCTAGAACCCGACTGGGCTTCGAAACATCTAATCTCACGAACTAGTTGGCCAAGGCCTGAACATCAACTGCAAGAGGTCTCTCACCAACAGGAATGAATGCAAGGCTACCCATACTCGCCGCCTTTCTACTCAAGGCAATCGGCCACCACATTGGCCTTCCTGAGATGATATTGAATAGTAATATCATAGTCCTTTAGCAGCTCCAACCATCTCCACTGCCTCAAATTTAGATCCTTTTGTTTGAACAAGTGCTGGAGACTCTGATGATCCATAAATACCTCACAATACACACCGTAGAGACAATGTCTCCAAATCTTCAATGCATGAACGATGGCAGCCAACTCCAAATCATGGACAGGGTAGTTCTTCTCATGAGGCTTCAACTGACGTGAAGCATAATCGATCACTCTACCTCCTGCATTAAGACACACCCAATACCAATCCGAGAAGCATCATAATACACTGTATAAGATCCTAAAGCTGAAGGCAACACTAGAACTGGAGTTGTGGTCAAGGCAGTCTCGAGCTTCTAAAATCTCTCCTCACACTCATCCGACCACCTAAACGGAGCACCCTTCTGGGTTAATTTGATCAAAGGCGATACAATGGACGAGAAACCCTCCATGAAGTGACGATAATAATCGGCCAAGCCGAGAAATCTCTGTAGCTGAGGACAGCCTAGGCCAACTCTGAACCGCATCTATCTTCTTTGGGTCCACATGAATCCCCTCACTGGACACCACATGCCCCAAGAACGCTACCGAACTAAGCCAAAACTCACACTTGGAGAACTTGGCATAAAGCTTCTTGTCCCTCAACCGTTGCAACACAATCCTCAAATGATGGGCATGTTCCTCCTAGTTACGAGAGTACATCAGGATATCATCAATGAATACTATGACAAACGAGTTGAGATAAGGCTGAAATACATTGTTCATCAGATGAATGAATGTTGTTGGGGCGTTGGTCAGCCCAAAAAACATCACAAGGAACTCATATTGACCATAACGGGTCCTGAATGTCGTCTTTAAAATATCCGAGTCCCGAATCTTCAACTGGTGATACCGAGACCTCAAATCAATCTTAGAGAACACTCTCGCTCCCTAAAGCTGGTCAAATAAATCATCAATGTGTGGCAAATAATACTTGTTCTTGATTGTAACTTTGTTCAACTGCCTATAGTCGATGCACATCCGCATAGTACCATCCTTCTTCTTCACAAACAGAACCGGTACACCCTAAGGCGACACACTAGGCCTAATGAATCCCTTATCAAGAAGTTCTTGAAGCTGTTCTTTCAATTTCTTCAACTCAGCTAGTGCCATATGATACAGAGGAATAGAAATGGGATGAGCGCCTGGCACCAAATCAATACCAAAGTCAATATCCTTGTCGGGCAGCATGCCCAACAAGTCTGCAGAAAACACATCCGAAAAATCTTGCACCACCAGAACAAAATCAATAATAGGAGTATCAGCACCAACATCCCTCACAAAGGCCAAATATGATAGACATCCCTTCCCAACCATCCGTTTGGCCTTCAAATATGAAATCACTCTGTTGGGAACATAATCTAGAGAACCTCTCCACTCGATCCTTGGCAACCCCGGCATCGCCAACGTCACAGTCTTAGCGTGACAATCTAGAATAGTATGACATGGAAACAACCAATCCATACCTAAGATCACGTTGAAATCAACTATACTTAGCAGCAAGAGATCAACTCTAGTCTCCAATCCCTCAATAGTCACTACACATGGCCGATATACACTGTCCATAATAATAGTATCGCCCACCGGCGTAGATACAAAAACAGATGAAACTAAGGACTCAGGGTTCATATCCATATAATGAGCAAAATACGATGATACATACGAATAAGTGAAACCAGGGTCAAATAATACATAAGCATCCTTGTGGCATACTGAGACAATACATGTGATCACTGTGTCAGAAGCAACGCCATCTATCCTGGCAAGAATAACATAGAACAGAGCCTGACCGCCACCTGATCAGCCTCCCCCTCTTGGACGACCCCTAGCTGCCTGAGACCTAACCCGAGTTGGCTGGGTGGGTGGTGAAGTAACGGGTGTTAAAGTCGTGGCCTGACTCCTCTGCTGAACTTGACCTCCCGTAAGGCGGGGATAGAACCTCTTCACATGACCCAACTCTCCACACTCAAAACATCCCCTCTCAGAAAATGGTAACAACTAAGGCGGACCCCAAAAACCAGAATAACTATCAGAAGAACCTGGTACAGATGAACTATGAACTGATGGTGCACGAGATGAACCATGAGATGGAAGACCACTGAGAGATGACTGGCCCAGACGGGCACTATATGAACCATGGCTAGACGATGCACCATGGTGAATTGGACGAGCCATCTGAGCGGGCCTATAAGGACACCCCCTGTTGTAGTAAGATTGTCCCCCAAAATGAACACCACTGGGACCACCCGAACCTCGAGCAGCCCTAATCAATGATACGAGATGTGACAATACACAATAACAGAGACTGAGATATGATGCATAATGATAAATACGACTGAGTACATAATTGCAACTAAGAAAATAACTTCAACAGATAAGGACGACCATTATGGGTCCAAATAGTACCAGCATATAGCCTAAACATGATTTCTAGCATGAATTACAGCTCAAGTGCTATAACACATAGAATACGGTAAACATATTCAGATACAATAGCTACACAGTTCCATGGAATCGACTAAATCACAATTTATACGGTGCACGCTCACACGCATGTCACCTAGCATGCCTGTCACCTCAACATCAATCACATAACACTTAATTCGGGGTTTCATACCCTCGGCACCAAGTTTAGAAGTGTTACTTACCTCAAACCTTGCAAACCTCTACTCCAACACACCCTTGCCTCACGAAACGGCCTCTGAATGCCTCGAATCTATCCACAAACAATTCGATACAATCAACACGAGCTAAAGGAATCAATTCTATAAGAAAATACTAAGCTCTTAATCAAAAGTCAAAAAGTCAACTCAAAAGTTGGCCCCCGGGCCCACGTCTCAAAATCAGGTAAAAGTCACAAAATTCGAACACACATCCAACCACGAGTCCAACCATACCAAAATTACTCAAATCTGATACCATAACCTCGATCTAATTCTCAAAATTTGCAATTTTCCACCCCTAGGTCACTAACTAAATGATGAAATCAAAGACATAAACATGGAATTTAACCAAAACTAAGTAAGAATCACTCGCCCCAATCACCCACTTGAAAATCTCTCTAAGAATCGCATCCCACCGAGCTCCCAAAATTAATTTGTGTTATGAACTCAAACCCTCGTTTTTGAAATATTTAAGTCTGCCCAGATGACCCTTCTTTGCGATTGCGAAAATTTCCTCGCGATCGCGAAGCACAACTTAGCTGCCCCTAGAAATTCAAGCCTACGCGAACACGTCTCCACACCTGTAATCGCGGACCACTGCCTCCTCATACCTACGTGATCGCGTCCTTCCTCACGCGACCGCAAGGAATAGTGCGTGAACTCCATTGCTGCTTCACTTCTCTTATGCGAACACAACCATTGCCACGTGTTCGCGATGCCCAGACTCTCCAGCGTTCGCGATCGCATACCACTACTGATGATCGCATAGAACAAATTCCCCAGCTGTCCCAATTGGCCTACGCGATCGCGGACCCTCTCACATGATCGCGTACAAGGAAACCAGATACAGGCACGAGAAAACTTCAGCACATCCCCAAGTCCAGAAAATTGATTTGTTAACTATCAGAAACTCACCTGATGCCCCCAGCACTCAACCAAGCATACAATCAAGTCCTAAAACATCATATGAACTTAGTCGGTCCCTCAAATCACATCAAACAACGCTAAAACCATGAATCGCGCATCCATTGAAGCCTAATAAACTTTTGAACTTCTAACTTCTACATTTGATGCTGAAACCTATCAAATCACATCCGATTGACCTCAAATTTTTTTCACAAGTCACAAATGATACCACGAACCTACTCCCATTACCGGAACCCCAATCCGAGCTCGGTAACCACAAAGTTCACTCTCAGTCAAACTTTCAAATTTCCAACTTTCGCCATTTCAAGCCTAATTCAACTACGGACCTCCAAATCACAATCCTAATACACTCCTAAGTCCAAAATCACCCGACAGAGCTAAAGGAACTATCAAAACTTCATTTCGGAGTCGTTTACACATAAGTCAACATCTAGTCAACCATTTTAACTTAAGCTTTCAACCTTAAGACTAAGTATCTCAACTTATTCTGAAACCTCTTCGGACCCGAACCAACTACCCCGACAAATCATATAACAACTGCAAAGAATAAAATGAGTAGTAAATGGGGGAACGAGACTACAACTCTCAAAACGACCGGCCGGGTCGTTACATGAAGCTATTATGAATACCTTCCAAAATATAAAAACTCGTCGAGGAGAGTTTTAGTAAGGTACTTTTTTAATATGATGTCGTTACTATATTTGTTTCTCTGTTTGCTTCTTTAAATATCGACACCACTTATGCAAAATCCTATGTACGACCATGTTACCTTGAATTTGATAGGCTCTCCACCTATTACGATTGTTCGTTCCCTTTTTTATTATTGGTTGGGCTGCCATCTCCACTTTTTGCATTCCACTGTGGCTTTTAATTTATTTCCATCTTCTAAAATCAGATAGTGTTTGATGACATGAAGGCTAACTTCTAAAAACTATGGGAGGCAACTGTTAGAAATAGCTAAGTATTTGTTATTAGTAATATTGAAAAGTTAAAAGATTATTTTAATTATTATTTTAAGGTGGATATTATTTTCACATAAAGTTAATGTACCTATAGTATGGAATGCACTGATGCCTTTGTTGATTGAATGTAGTTTTGATTCTCCACAAAAGAATATAGTCAATATATAAGGTAGAACTAAAGTGAACACATCGGATGCATAAAAAGGCAAATTTATAACTTAAGGAAAAGTAAACAACATTTTTATTGCCATGCCAGCTGAAGGTTCTCCTAGTAGAAGAGTAAAACATATATCAAAGATCATAAAAAGGTCATTTAGCTTTTAATGAAACAGTCTTGGGGTACACGACATTGTTGCAGCACTTGACGCGTTCACGTCCAACTTCCCACCGACCCTTGCTGATGCCCACTCGGGCTGCTCTGCTATGTTTGTGTGTGCGCCTCTCGCTTGTCTCCAACAGCCACAGAATAATGCCTGGAAGACACACAAAAACACTACTAGATCAAAGAAAATGGGGGAAGGGGGGTTGTCATGGCTACCACTGGTGAATGGATGCCCTAGAAAGAAGCAAAGAAGAACAGTGGGGGGGTTGTAGCAAAGCCAGCGACAATCGCAGCTAAAACGGTCAAAGAAGCCCTAGAAAGGAAAAAGAAAAGAGAGGGTAGGGGGCTCATTATTTATCAGTTTGAGCTTCTAATTTTCCTCTTCAATTTCTGTGCAACTCAACGGATACTTATTATAGTATTTTTTAAATATTTAATGCTAATTAGCATGGGATACACGTGCAACTCACGTATTAGAGAACTAGTTCTGCTATAAACAAGAATAAGGGGCAATGAGATGGCTGTAATTGCATTTTCTAATAACTTTAGGGGTAATATATGTCTTTTTCCATTAAAAACAGCAAAAGATCAAAATTTCCGATTTCAACAGTTTTGGGCATGCCAAGGCCCAGGGATGTTAGTTTTTAGGGCGAAGTGCATCAATAGCCACTTTAAGCCTGCTATTTAAAATATATCTATAATTTATAATATATTTAAATATTAGTCAATTCACCCAAACTTTAAGACTAAGTGTCCTGAATTTCTGAACTACTAATTTAAAATTCAGGACATAAAATTCGAACTTCTGGACATAATTTTCGAACTCTAGGACACGATGTTCTAAAGTTTGAACTTTTAGGTTTAAACTCTAGGACGTCGTATCCTAAAGTTTGAGCGAATTGATTAATTTTTAAATACATTATAAATTATGGATATATTTTAAACAACATACTTTAAAGTGACTATATCGTGTCATTTTCACTTAGTTTTAAGGCCTCAAGATCGAGGCTTCCCCTTGATGGGTCGCCTGCCCTATTTGTTCTATCAACCATTTGGGCTTCGGTTCACTTGTCAAAAGACGGAAGCAGAGGATAAGAAAGAAGAACCGGCAAAAGACAGCTCTGTCGCTCTCTTATCGTAGCCCTTCTTAGCCGGAACAAAGCTCTCAGAGTAAGTTCCCTGTTTCTTGCTAACAATCTTCATACAGTAAACAACACAACAAGCTTTTTTATTTACTCTCTGCAGTTTTTGGTCTAAAAACAAAGCCTTGCCGACATAGATAGTTACATATAGTCTAGAATGAGCAGTCTTTTTAGTTGTGCTTTTGAATACTGTTACTAGTTTTGTGTTGTTGTAAAACTTTGTGATGGAGTTAATAGTGCCAACGAAGCAAACCCATGAAGGGTTTTGCTCATTTCACTCTACTCGTAAGGAAATTACTAGTAAGCGTTTGTCGGGTTGTAATAATAGGAGGTTCAGAAGCAGTTCAATAAAGGTACTTGTGGGCCAGTTGAGAAAACAGAGACAAAGTAAGGTATTTGCTATGTCAAGAAGTGAAACTTTAGGCACGAATGGTAGGTTATCATGTGTTGAAAAGAGGCCACATGTGCAAGGGAGCATATCTGAAAACTTTGAGGAATTTGAGAGTAATAATTATCTTCGTCGCTTGGTCAGGAATGGGGAATTAGAAGAAAGTTTTAAGCACCTTGAGAGTATGGTGTATGGTGGTGATATTCCTGATATTATTCCGTGTACAAGTTTGATTCGCGGGTTTTGTAGAATTGGCCAAACTAAGAAGGCTACAAGAGTTTTGGAGATTCTTGAGGATTCCGGGGCTGTTCCGGATGTTATTACTTACAATGTGTTGATTAGTGGTTATTGTAAGTCTGGAGAAATTGATAATGCTTTGAAGGTCTTGGACCGAATGAGCGTTGCACCGGATGTGGTCACGTACAATACAATTTTGCGTACCTTATGTGATGGTGGGAAATTGAAACAAGCTATGCACGTTCTCAACCGTATGTTGCAGAGGGAGTGTTATCCTGATGTGATTACCTATACAATTTTGATCGAAGCAACGTGTAAGGAAAGTGGCGTGGGGCAGGCAATGAAGCTGTTGGATGAAATGAGGAGTAAAGGATGTATACCGGATGTGGTCACTTATAATGTTCTTATCAATGGGATTTGTAAGGAAGGGAGATTGAATGAAGCTATCAAGTTTCTGAATAATATGCCATCTTATGGTTGTCAACCTAATGTTATTACACACAATATAATATTGCGTAGTATGTGTAGTACGGGTAGATGGATGGATGCTGAGAAACTGTTGGCTGATATGGTTAGAAAAGGCTGTTCTCCTAGTGTTGTCACTTTTAACATCTTGATCAATTTTCTATGCCGGAAAGGACTGTTGGGACGAGCTATTGATTTGTTGGAGAAGATGCCTAAGTATGGGTGTACTCCAAATTCCTTGAGTTATAATCCATTGCTTCATGCATTCTGCAAAGAGAAGAAAATGGACCGGGCGATTGAGTATTTGGAAGTTATGGTGAGTAGGGGTTGTTACCCTGATATTGTGACTTATAATACGTTGCTCACAGCTTTGTGCAAAGATGGTAAGGTGGATGTTGCAGTTGTAATCCTTAATCAACTCAGTGACAAAGGTTGTTCTCCAGTCCTAATCACTTACAATACAGTGATTGATGGACTATCCAAAGTGGGGAAAACTGAACTTGCCATTGAACTGCTGAATGAAATGCGAGAGAAAGGTCTCCAGCCTGATATAATTACCTATTCCTCGCTTGTGTCAGGTCTTAGTAGGGAAGGAAAAGTTGATGAAGCCATTAAGTTCTTTCACGACTTAGAAGGGTTGGATGTCAGGCCTAATGCTATAACCTACAACGCCATTATGTTGGGGCTGTGTAAAGCTCGCCAAACAGATCGTGCAATTGACTTCTTGGCTTATATGATTTCAAAGGGATGTAAACCTACTGAATCTACATATACTATTCTAATTGAAGGCATTGCTTATGAAGGCTTAGCGGAGGAGGCTTTGGAGTTACTGAATGAGTTGTGCTCTAGAGGAGTTATGAAGAAGAGTTCTGCTGAACAGGTGGTAGTTAAGATGTAGCTTGAACGCATACTTTCACTCACTGTGGCAACATATCGTGGTTCAACCTCTTGGATCACAGTTTTCTGGATATCTACTGTTAATTGCTTACAGGAGTATTTGCGGTCGCATCACCCTGTAACAACCTTTTTTCTCTGTTAGCTAGAAATATGAAGTGAAAATCAATTTTGTTTGCAATTATGATAATCCTTTTTCCCAGATTGTTTTCGGCAAAAGCATACTTTTAGTTCATGATTGTTCATGTACACATCTTTTGTTCCTATGTCAGCCAATGTTTGTAGTGTGCAACCTTACATCTGATACAGCATTCTTGAGGATAAATTTTCTCCAATATGAACAAAGTATAGTTAGTTGCATAGATGAATTTTGCAAAAATCGTCCTTTTGTTTGTGGACTTGGTAGTTATGTATTTGAATGCAATGTTCGGAGGTCCTTGTGGTAGTGGTCAGAGAAGGAGACTGCATCTGTGAGTTTGCTGATAGGTTGTGGTGCAACATGAAATTTGGTTTGTACAATAGCTTCTTTGCTTTCGATTTTGGTTTTCATTCTTTTTTTCCCTTTTTATTTTGGCAAAGAGCATTACCTCGATAGCAGCATAGGGAAATTGCAGCCTGCTATTTCTTGATTTTCGGTCTTTGATTCTTTCTGTTCATCGGGAGATATCTGAAACAGCAGAGTTGTATTGTATCATATCTTTTGTTGACCACAACTCTTCATAGTGAAATTTATACCCCCTTTTGTTTTTACAGCAATCTCGATTGATAAAAGCTCATGATGCGTATAGGATTAATTTTTGTTTTTCTCTTGCTTTAAACACCCCCCACCCCACCCATTCTCCAATTCAAGAACTTATAAGGCTATCAAATGTGGCCCAAACCCAAATGACCCGCCCAAGGTGCGTGAAATTTATAAGTAGCCATTTTTACGGCTGGTCAATCACATTTAGCCACAGATTCAAAAGTCAACTATATTTAGCCAGTAGATTCAGACGGAAACATTTCGTTGACAAAAATACCCCTCTAGTGTTTATAAAAGTTACGCGACATAGCCCAATACGTAAACTCTCACGATTATTCTTCTCGTGATTATTTTTCTCGTTCAATTTATCTAGAGTTAATCTTCAATTCTTCTCGTTTCTAATTGAAATCGTAGCTGAAAATTGTTGGCTTGTTGGATATTATGCTGAATTTCATATGAAAATCCTTTATTTTGCAGTAATTTATTATGTGATTGATTGTGCAATATATAAATGTGATTTAAACAACAAAATGTTTGTTTGATTAAAAAGGACACGGTTAAAGGCATGCCAATATCATGTATTAATTGCAGAACTTACTGAAGTCATATGTAAAAAACTTCAAATATCTAGAATATAATACTGGGAGTTTTCTGATTCATACCAGAAAAATATATCTGAAATGTGTTGAATAAAATGCTTGA
The DNA here is from genome assembly GCA_000715115.1 of Nicotiana otophora. Classification (NCBI taxonomy): domain Eukaryota; kingdom Viridiplantae; phylum Streptophyta; class Magnoliopsida; order Solanales; family Solanaceae; genus Nicotiana; species Nicotiana otophora. The sequence continues at coordinate 346,358 of AWOL01S0005639.1, read as the reverse complement.
TACTGAATAAAATAGTTTGAAAATCAGTATTTTGTATTGGATCATATGCTAAAAGTTCAAAACACAAGTATAATATATTGGACCTTTCTGAATTGATATGTAAAAACTACAAATTCTTCAGTATATTATACTGGAAGTATCTTTGATTCAAAATAGAAAAAGACATCTAAATGTCTAGTCTTCCCCTAATGTCCTGAATAAAATGTTGGATGTTAAGAATGAATTATTTGTGAACATTAAATGAAAGTTGTCATTAAATAGCTAAATGTTTGACGAATTTAATACTGCAATTTCATATGAAAATAGTTTGAAAACATTATTAAAAGTTCAAAACACCAGTTTAATTAGGGGTGGGCATAAAATTCGAAAAACCGAATTCCGAACCAAACCGAATTAATTCGGTATTTCGGTTTCGGTTTTTTCGGTATTTCGGTATAATTCGGTATTACATTTTCGGTATTTCGGTATAACGGTTCGGTCCTCGGTATTAGGATCTTGAAATTTCGGTATACCGAAATACCGAATTTTAAAGAATTTTATGTTGGACCTATACTGCCCATCCCAACCCAATATGTTGTATCTCTAATTCTCTACACTGGCCTAGTGCCCAGCCCAACCTAATAAGGCCCAACTCTTACCCTCTTTAGTCTTTCCCTAGTTTCACTTCATTACAGGAAATTAGAAAGGGAGAAACAGAAACCTAGCCAAAGAGGCAAAGAGCTGTGACTGTGAGAGAGAACTCAGAAAAGTGAGAACCTCGGCGCGATAGAGACGAGTCAGACGATGTCACAGCGACTTCACGACCTCGGCGCCGACGACTCTCAAGTGTGACTGATGGTTTCCTTATTTTTTACCTTCAATCTTCAACTTTTCAAAAGGTTCATAATTTTTCATTCTTCAATCTTAAGTTTTTTATAATAATTTATGGTAGATTAATTGGTAGTTCTTGAAATAAGAAAAACTCTTTATTTTGCCACTTATTTTTTTTTAATGGCCAATCTCTTCATAAACAATTTCTGAAAAATTTCACTTTGAACCTAAAGATTCCAGTGACATGTAAAGAGAGGGATTAGTATTTTAGTAGAGTTATTAAACTACAAGATTTGAATGAGTGAAAACTAGGGGTGGGCAACCAAAAAGAATTTATGTGATTATCTTTCACTAGGTGGCGTGCAAAGAGGCATTTTCTTGTTAGGTGGCTTACTTTATTTTGATTATCTTCATTTGATATAATAATGAAATCAGCTAACAAATTCTATATTTGTAAAAGAAAAAAGGAAACTAAACATCTACATTAATTGTCTTATAGAAGGTTACTAACTTTGACATGAAAACTCACTTCCACNGTTTGGCAACATTTTGATAAATTTGAGGTAAATGGGGTCGGTAAAGCAAAGTGTAGATATTGTAAGCAAGCTTATGCTGCTAATACGTCTAGGAATAGAACAACAGGATTGAAAAATCATTTGGCTAGATGCAAAGAATACCCACCTTACATTGATAAAGATAATAGTCAAACAAAGATAAATTTTCAATTTTGCCAAAACGATGGAGGATCACTTTGGTAATTTGATCAAGAAGTGGTTAGGAGGGCCTTAATTGAGATGATAGTTATTGATGAACTACCATTTAGCTTTGTAGAAAAGGAAAGCTATATGAAATTTATGAGAATAACTCAACCATTATTTCGTCGTCCTTCTCGTAGAACAATAACAAGGGATTGTTATAAAGTTTACGGTGAATTGAAGCAAAATCTAAGAAGGTCTTTTAGAGAAGCACAACCAAAAATTTGCCTCACAACAGATACATGGACTTCATTGCAAAGAATAAATTATATGTGTTTGACAGCCCACTTCATTGATAGGGATTGGAAGTTGCATAAAAGAATACTAAATTTTTGCCCTATCACTAGTCGTAAGGGTGAAGAGATGGCTAAATCTATTTCTAATTGTTTGCTTGAATGGAAATTAGATAAGGTGTTCACTATTACCGTGGACAATGCTTCTTCAAATGATGTCACAGTCAAAGAATTGTCTAAAAAATTAGATATGTGGAAAACTAATATGATGAGTGGTAAACATCTTCATGTGAGATGCATGGCTCATATACTAAATCTAATTGTGCAAGATGGTTTGAAAGAAATTGATGCTTCTGTCACACGTCTTAGAAATATTGTGAGGTATGTGAGATCTTCGCCTGCAAGGACCTTAAAGTTTAAACAGTGTTGCGCGCATGTAAAGGTAGAATGTACCAAAACATCATGTTTGGATATTCCTACTAGGTGGAATTCCACCTATTTTATGTTGGATACGACACAAAACTTTGAAAAGGCCTTTGACAAGTTTCATCTTTTTGATGATGGATTTTCTGTTTATCTATGTTCTCATCTTTGTGAAGATGGTAGTAGTTCAGGTCCTCTTGAATCTGATGATTGGGTGAATGTGAGGAATGTGATAGCGTTTCTTGCAAGATTTTACGAACTCACCAAAAAAGTTTCATATTCACGTTATGTCACTTGTAATTCTCACTTTGAGGATGTATCTGAACTTTATTGTCATTTGAAAATGTGTTTAATTAGTGAGGATGAGCATTTGAGAAAAATGGCTGAGCGGATGCAAGAAAAGTTCAAGAAGTATTGGGGTGAGCTTGAAAAGATGAATAAAATGATTTTTATTGCTTTCGTCTTGGATCCACGTAACAAATTTAAATATGTTAGCCTTGCACTTGAAGAACTTTTTGGGGAGGAAAAAGGGAAGAAAATAAATGCTGAGGTGTATGCTTATATGAATTCTTTGTTTGAAGAGTATCTAAAAAAGTATTCAAATGGATCTTGTCCTCAATCTCCATCTAGTTCTACTTCATCTAATAATACATCTAATACATCTAGTGGGAGTGTTTTAACTGCATCATTAATAAGGACGAAACTTCACTTGAAGAAACAAAAGGAAGACAACGGAAGTGGGGGTGCTAAATCGTAGTTGGATAAATACATTAGTGAAGAACAAGAGCCTTTTAGTGAAGAATTTGATATTTTAAGTTGGTGAAAAACACATGCTCCTAGATTTTCTATTCTTTCAGAGTTGGCTCGTGATGTGTTGGCCATTCTAATTTCTAGTGTGGCGTCGGAATGTGCGTTTAGCACCGGTGGCCGTATTCTTGATTCATTTAGGAGTTCATTGACTCTTAAATGTGTGCAAGCTCTTGTTTGTGTTCAAGATTGGCTTAGAGAAGAGAAGAATCCTATTAGTGTTGAAGAAGACTGGGAGTATCTTGAAGAACTCGAGTTTGGTAAGCTTTAATATTTTGTATGTATTTTAGTTCAAAATAATATATCATACTTGTTTATTTATATGACATATTTGGTCGAATTATCTTTAGATATGGAAAATAATGGAAGCACTACTAGCATTGTTTGATGTATAGTTGCAACTTGCAACTTGAGTGGTAAGTTTAATACTCTATTTGTTTGGTGATATACTTTTGTAGTTTTATTTTATTATCATCAAAAAAATATTATTCTAACTTATGATTTATCTTTTTTTTTAGGTTCAAGTGCAATCATGGCCCGTGCTTCTAATGTTCATCCAAAGAGGGATGGCACATATTGTTTAAGGAAGCATATTAGGCATTGTCTTGAGCGTCTTCCTGAAATCCGTATTTAAGAATTAAGACTAAGTTGATTTGAGACTATTAGTATAAAATTGAATAGAGGGATGCCCTCTATGTTTTTGTTCCACTGTGTTTAATTATGCTGGTTGCTGCTACTCGTTAGTAGTTGTTATTATCTTAGCTTGTTGTGATATTTATTTACTTCTTTTCCCTTTCAAGTACTTGTTAGGAATGTGATAATCAGGTGTGTACTTGCTGTGAATGTGATAATCATGTGCTCTTACACGCCTTTTGTTATTTAGTGTTTCTGGCTTGCTTATTTTATTATTTAGTGTTGCTGCCTTGCTGCCTTTTATTAGGCAGAATGGCAGTTGGCAGATTATTTAGTATTGTGGCACTACCTTACTTATACACCTTTTGTTAGGCAGAATGACGGATTTGATTATTTATTGTTGTTGCCTTTTGCTTAATGCTTAAGCTCTTAGCACTTGGTAGTCCGACACATGAATATGTATTAAACCGAAATCGTACTGAACCAAAATAATAAATACCGAACCGTACTGAAATACTTTGGTACGGGATTTGGTATACACAATTGATAAACCGAATACCGAAATACCGAACCAAAACTCTTAAATACCGAACCGAAATACCGAATACCCACCCCTAAGTATAATATATTGGACATTTTTGAATAGATATGTGAAAACTACAAAATCTCCAGCATATAATATTGGAAGTATCTTTGATTCATACCAGAAACACATATCTAAATGCCTAATTTTCCCCTATTGTCCTGAATAAAATATTGGATACTAAGAATGAATTATTTGTGAATATTAAATACATCATGTCATTAAATAACTAAATGTCTAATGAATTTAATACTGGAATTTCATATGAAAATAGTTTGAAAAGCAGTATTAAAAGTTCAAAATACCAGTATAATATACTGAACTTTTCTGAATACATATGTGAAAACTACAAATATCCAACATATAATACTGGAAGTATCTTTGATTCAAACAAGATAAACACATCTGAATGCCTAATCTTCCCCTAATGTCCTGAATAAAATGCTGGATACTAAGAATGAATTATTTGTGAACATTAAACGCAGTATGTGATCAAATAGTTAAATGTTTGATGAATTTAATACTGCAATTTCACATGAAAACAGATTGAACACCAGTATTTTATACTGGAGTATATGTTACAAGTTCAAAATACCAGTATATTATACTGGATCTTTGTGAATTCATATGTAAAAACTTCAAACCTCCAGTATATAATACTGGAAGTTGCTCTGATTCATACAAGAAACACACATGTGAATGCCTAATCTTTCCCATGTTTCCCGAATAAAATGCAGGATACTAATATTGAATCATTTGTGAACATTAAATGCAGGATGCATACAAAATTCTTTGATTATCGCTTTCAATGAAAAATGGACACCAGATTACAAGTATTTAAATCATAACACCAAGCTTCTGCTTATAAGTGACAGGATTTTATTTGATGCTTCATTAAGAAGATTTTTGAATCTATTGAATTGGACATGAACAAGTTTGAAGCAAAAATATGATTTAATATGAACTTAGGTACAGGCAAGGGAGTACACGTAACGAAAGATGAAGAACTTAGTTCATATATGATGCTTTTAAGATATGATCCATACTACAAAGGGAGCACATTTGTAGTTGATGTATCAGAAATACTTTCTGAAATTTTTATTGGAGATTAACAAGAAGAAGAAAATGCAATAATGGAGATTGACAATCAACAATTATTGCATCCAACAACATATATACCAAAAGAGCAACATATGCCAATTTTCCAAACTATAATAAAAATGAGAATGTAATTCCGGTAAAAGGTTAACAATTTGAAACACCACACGCAGTTGAAGGAAGAAAAAGAAAAGCAAAAGAAAACGCAAAGGAATCGCCATCGATAATACTAAAAGAAAATGCATCATTGGATGATGTAAAATTGGGGTCTGTTTTTCAAGACAAAAATACTATGATTAGATGTTTTTGCTTAGCAGCAATCAAGGAACATTTTGAGTTCTATATTAAAAAATTACTCTTTGATATGCACTGATGAAAACTGTGGTTGGAATGTTCGAGGTTCCAGAATTAAGATGCCGACACTTTATAGAATAGTAAAATTTTTGAGAAACCATGAATGCTTAGTTGACATTAGAAAGTCACATCGAATCCAAGCGACTTCAAATGTGATAAGAGAATGATTGACAACTTACGAAACGTTGTTATTGAAGTAAAGTATAAGTTTGTCATTTCAGAAATGAAAAGAGCACATGGAATAGATGTTGGGTATGGAAAAGCATGTCGTGCTATTCAAAAATGAATATCTTTATTAAGAGGAACAACATAAGAAAATTATGAGCAATTGCCTTCATATTTTTACATGATGGAACAAAAAAATCTAGGAACATATACTGACATTAAGAGAGATGCAGGAAATAGGTACAAGAAAAACTTGTAAAATTTAGCATTTCTTTTATTTTTTGTCAATCATTATTTCCAGCATATTGCTGAATACTGGAATGACACCAGTATGCTACAATGGAACTTTCTGAATTGATATGTAAAATATAGAAACTCTCCAGCATATTATACTGGAAGTATCTTTGATTCAAATTAGAAAAACACATCTAAGTGTCCAATATTCCCCTAATTTCCTGAATACAATGCTGAATACTAAAAATGAATTATTTGTGAACATTAAATGCAGGATTTCATTAAAAATACTTAAGTGTTTGATGAATTTAATACTGCATTTTCATATGAAATATAGTTTCAAAAGTCGTATTAAAAATTCAAAAATACCAGTATAATATACTGGAATATCACGACCCGAAATTCCCACATTCGGACCGTGATGGCGCCTAACATTTCACTTTCTAGGCAAGCCAACGTTAGAATAATATTATCCATTTTAAAATAATTTTTAAATTTATTAATAACAAAGAAACAAATACGGAAGTAAAGTCTGAAATATAGTGAATAATGCATAAAAATAACGGTATCTAAATACCATCCCAGAATTGGTGTCACAAGTGCACGAGCTTCTAGAATAATATGAATAAAGGTCTGAATAAAATAAAGCTGTCTGAAAACAAACACACAGCTATAGTAAAGTAGACGGGGACTTCAAAACTGCGGACGCCGTGCAGTTATACCTCAAGTCTCCTATGGTAGCTGAAATTCGAGCAAGTCCTTGGTACGCCGCTGGGACCAACTCCGAAATGTGCACAAGAAGTACATAGTGTAGTATCAGTACAACCGACCCCATGTACTGGTAAGTGCTGAGCCTAACCTCGACGAAGTTGTGACGAGGCTAAGGCAAGTCACTTACATTAACATGTACGCAATATCAGTAACAACAACAAATAATAAAATAAATCAGGTAACTCATTTATAATAGTTGAAGCTAACTCAGCAGCCATAACCAATTATTAATTTAACCAATTTTCATTTGCAGCGTGCAAACCGCTCCCACAATATATTCATTTTTAATCCTCCAATATATTTATTTTAATCAAATATATATATATATATATATATATAGA
>AWOL01S0005639.1:283869-297597 GCA_000715115.1 Nicotiana otophora | reverse complement strand
GAAGTGTCAGGTGCGGCCTGAGCCGAAACTACCTGAGCAAGACCAGTGCAGGCTGCCAATATCTGGGCCAAAGTCTCCTGAATGCCTGCAATCTCAATAGGCACAGCTGGTGCCTGAGCTGATCCTGCCGGCTCAACTATATCTAGAATCTGCTCCTGAGCTGGAACAACTGGTGATACTACAGGTGCTGTTCTAACTATGGTACGAGCTACACCTCGACCTCTACCTCGGCCCCGGCCTCTACCATGGCCCCGGCCTCTCGCGGCCCTAACTGGTGGCACTGGTAGCTGATCGTCCGATCCGATAGTACGTGTCCTCACCACCTGTGAAAGAATAGAATAGCAAAAATTTAGTTTCCAGAAAAACCAAATTCGCACGACAGAATACAAGAAAGTGAAATTTTTCTAAGGTTTCTGCAGCCTCTCGAATATAAGTACAGACGTCTCCGTACCGATCCGCAAGACTCTACTAAACCTGATCATGACTCGTGAGACCTGTGTAACATTGGCTCTGATACCAACTTATCACGACCCACAATCTCACCCGTCGTGATGGCGCCTATCTCGATACTAGGCAAACCGTTAATGTCACTAAACCATAATTTCTTTTATGTATGAAAATATAATATTTAAATACAATACAAAATCTCCCAAATACAAATACGAACACTCCCCAAAATCTGGTGTCACTGAATATATGAGCATCTAATATGAATACAAATCTGGAAAAGTATGGTCTACAATAGTCTAAGACCAAAAGTGCAGTAATACAGAAATAGGGAAGGATAGACAAGGTCTGCGAAACACGGCAGCTACCTCTGAATCTCCAAAAAATCAACTGTATGGAAGAATCAACACTCGCTATGTCCTGGAACACCTGGATCTGCACACGAAGTGCAGGGTGTAGTATGAGTACAACCAACTCAGTAAGTAACAATAATAAATAAGGAACTGAAGATAGTAACGAGCTACACAGTTATGGTTCATTTCCAGTAATCCCAACAAAGAATAGACATGCTATCAAATCTGGCAGTTTAATGTCAAATCAATTTTTATACAATTCCTGTTCATGAAATCCGTATATCAATAATTTTTCAGAATTTTCACAACAATGATAGATAGCAACTAAATGCAACAACAAATGGAATTCAAGTACAACTTTTCAAAACAACAATCACTCAATGGGCTCCCAGCCTTCATCACTCACTCAATGGGTACCCGCGCTCACTGGGGGTGTACAGACTCCGGAGGGGCTCCTACAGCCCAAGCGCTATATCTGCACGGACAACTCACATGCCATAATATAAATATTTGGATCCGCACGGCCAACTACGTGCCATAGTATAATATAAGGATCCGCACGGCCAACTCACGTGCTATAGTATAATATGAGGATCCGCACGGCCAACTCACGCGCTGCACGGACAACTCACGTGCTATAGTATCAATATCTCACATTCAGGCCCTCGGCCTCACTCAGTCATAAATCTCTCCAGTCTCTCGGGCTCTCAATAATCATGAAATCAGCCCAAACAATAATGATATGATGTATTAATAATAATAACAAAGACTAAGATAAAATGTGCAAGTAAAAACTGAGACCGAGTACATATAGCATTTAGCAGGCAATTTAATAAGTACACGACCTCTGTGGGTCCCAACAGTACTATCACATAGCCTAAGCATGATTTCTAACATGGTTTACAGTCAAATTTTATCAACACATAGAGAGCATATAGCTAACAACAAATTATTCAACTTTACAGTTTTCCGGGACTGACCAAGTCACAATCCCCTCAGTGCACGCCCACACGTCTGTCACTTAGCATGTGCGTCACCTCCAAAATAGTCGCATGATACCAAAATTCGGGGTTTCATACCCTCAGGATCAGATTTAAAACTGTTACTTACTTCAAGCCGTGAAATTCTTATTCCGCAATGTCCTTTCCTCGTGAATTGGTCTCCAAACACCTCGAATCTGGCCATAAATAATTCGTTTCAGTCAATAAAATTCATTGGAATTAATTCCATAAGAAAATAATAATTTTCCATAAAAATCCGAAAATTAGCTCAAAAGATACCAGTGGGGCCCACATCTCGGAACTCGACAAAAGTTATAAAATTCGGAAGCCCATTCAACCACGAGTCTAACCATACCAATTTTACCAAAATCCAACCCCAACTCGACCCTCAAATCTTCAATTTAGACCAAGAGGGTTTTCAATTTTTCCCAACTCAATTCACCAATTAAATGATAAAAACAACCATGAATTCGGGTAATTTAACCAATATTAAGTTAAGAATACTTACCCCGTTATTTCCTCTGAAAATCACCCAAAATCGCCTCAAATCCGAGCTCCAAATCGTCAAAAATTGAAAATGGGCCAGAACTTAAACTCACTGCCCAGGCTTTTCTTCTTTGCGAACGCGGTCAGTACCTCGCGTTTGCGAAGCACAAAATAGCTCCTCTCCAAATTCCTCCTTCGCGAACGCGACATCACCTTCGCGTTCGTGAAGCACAAAAATGCCTCTGCCTCAATGTCTTCTACGCGAACGCGTTCAAACCCTCACGAACGCGATGATTCGTTCCCCCTCACTACGCGAACGCGACACCCCCTTTGCGAACGCGTAGACCAATTTCCAGGGGTCCTCAGCTGTTTCCTCTCTTCTTTGCGAACGCGTAACACCTCTCGCGTTCGCGATGCACACCCAGTCCACCCTTCACGAACACGTGCTTCTCTTCGCGAACGCGAAGAGAAAATATTCCTAGCCTTTCAGTTCCTCTTCGCGAACGCGAGGCTTCATTCGCAAACGCGATGAAGGAAACCAGATGGTGCATCAGAAAAATTCCAACAGAGTTCCAAGTCAAAAATCCAACCCGTTGACCATCCAAAACTCACTCGAGCCCCTCGGAACCTCGATCAAATATACCAACAAGTCCTAAAATATCATACGGACTTAGTCGAATCTTCAAATCACCTCAAACAATGCTAAAACCATGAATTACACCCCAATTCAAGCCTAATGAACTTTGAAATTTCTAATTTCTACAAACGACTCCGGAACCTAACAAATCACGCCAGATTGACCTCAAATTTTGCACAAAAGTCATAAATAACATAATAGAGGTATATCAAATTTCAGAATCGGATTCCGACCCCGATATCAAAAAGTCAACCCCCGGTCAAACTTCTCAAAAATTAAACTTTCGGCATTTCAAGCCTAATTCCTCTACGGACCTCCAAATAATATTCTGAACACGCTCCTAAGCTCAAAATCACCATACAGAGCTATTGGAATCATCAAAATTCAAATCAGAGGTCGTTTACACATAAGTCCATATCCGGTCCACTTTTCTAACTTAAATGTTTAATTATGAGACTAAGTGTCTCATTTCACTCCGAGTTCCTTCCGGACCCGAACCAACTAACCCGATAAGTCATAAATCAATTGCAAGACATAAATTGAGCAGTAAATAGGGGAACGGGGTTACAATATTCAAAACGACCGGCCGGGTCGTTACAATTTTCATTAGGTCGGAATGAATCTTTATTTATATCGAGTGATCTCACAACCATTGGGGTACTTAATGGATGTGCTTTATCCATATAGAATCGCTTTAAAATCTTTTTAGTGTATGCTGATTGATGGATGAAAATTCCATCTTTTATATACTCAATTTGTAGACCAAGATAAAATTTTGTCTTTCCAAGATCTTTCATTTCAAATTCTTTCTTTAAACAGTCTACTGCTTTAGGAAGTTCCCCAGGAGTTCCAATGATATTTAAATTATCAACATACATGGCGATTATAACAAATTCAGATCCAGATCTTTTTATAAATACACAAGGACAAATTGAATCATTCTTGTACCCTTCTTTCAACAGGTACTCATTCAGGCGATTATACCACATGTGCCCTGATTGTTTCAATCCGTATAAGGATTTTGAAGCTTTATTTAATAAATATCTTGGAAACCTTAATATGCTTCATAACAATTTAAATCCTTCAATGATTTTTATTATACGCATATCAAGTTTTTTATGTATTGCCAGATTAAAACCTGAAAGGACTACATCCACCACAGGAGAACATGTCTCTATATAATCAATGCCAGGATATTTACAAATCTTCTTGTGACACAAGCCGTCTTTATGTCTATCGACTTGACTTTCTTTTTTTTTCGCACAAGAACACATTTGTACCTCAACTGGCTTTCTACTTTTAGGTGTTTGGACTATCCTTCCAACTTCATATTTTTCAGGTGAAATCAATTTTCATTGCGTATTTTTCATTTGGCCAATCATTTATCTATCCAAATTTCATGACAGATTTGAGCTCAAGATCCTCGTCAATATTAATAATATTGAGCGTTACATTATATTAACAATATCGTCGACGATCATTTTATATCGATTCTATTATTACCCAATAAAGACATAACTTATTGAGATCTATTTATCTCATTATTTTCAGATACCCGAGCCTCTCCCATGAGATCTTATGAAGTGTTATGTCGTGGTGCTCGTCTAGAGCACTTGCCTCCTTATTATGACCATCTTGAACATTTGCTCCTCTCCTTCTTCAAGAAGTTTTATCTTTGGAACCGATTAGTATATTATGCTTCATGCATACCATAGACTCTATTCATTATGAACTTTATTTTATTTGGAGCATTAGCATCTGGAATATGACATTTAGCTTTGGGTCAGCAAATATGTCTGGCAATATTTTGCAAATGAATTATCACTTGAACTTCAAGTTCATATTTTTTCGTACGAGGATCTATACATATTCATAATAATTCATTTCGCGTATCACTTGCTCAGCTGCCCATTTTCTCCCTTTAATGTTGGGATCACCAACATATTTCCCAACCTTCTTTGGGAACCCATCTTTGTGCATTGTGGTGGCATAATTAAATCATATAGCACATTCATATTTCTAAATAGAGATTATTTAGTTCCTGACCCTGAACTGATTGTGATAGGGAGAAATTTTCATAACTTGGCTAGATGAGTATAAGTGTTGTTGTATATTAAATAATACATCTCATACCAAATTTCGTTTTGGGAGTTTTGTTCTCATAACCAATGATTTAGCTATAATTGAAGTCATACAATTTCTTCTAAACCAACTTGGATTTAAACCAGTATTATCAAGATAAATCATCATAATTTATATTCTGGAACTTTGCTCTAATAATCTGAGCAAGTAACTTTGTAAAATTCAAACTGCAAGTTGAACAAATGCACATGTGACCATATAATAGATGCATCTATTAAAATCATATAATAATAAAAGGTCCACATGGCACGTGATTGTGCCTATATATTTATCACCTATTTGCTCCAGAAATTAAGAGATTCAATACCAATCTTAACTGGTATATCATGAGAATAAGCAGCACAAGAGGATTCTTGAAGAATCTTCTATTTCTTCAATATATGCCAATATAATTCTCAATTAATTTTTCGCATCATAATTGAACCGGGATGGCCAACCGGTCATACCAACTAATATTTGTTTAAGTAAACCTCTAGTTTACTTGTGGCATATTATTCCATCATCATGCTTATACTTGTGTAGAACAAATAGAAGAAAAATCGGGTAACTTTTAAGAAGGAACCCGGTATGATTATAGAAATATGAAGACATTTAATCTTCCATTTAGTTATAGTCTCAATATGCCAACCACTTTGGCTAATATATTTGAAACTCAAAAAGTTTCTTTTGAGACTTACTACAATATTAATGTCATGAACAATTTCACCTATCCGCGTAGTAATGAATTAGCTCTTCCGGATCTCTTAATTGATTTTGTACTACAAGATTTTTTGTCACACCATCCATATGGTGAATATCTCCTTCACGGAGAAAATCATATCATAATAATTGTCATGGTCAAAATGATCATAAGCAAAATTATTTATTGTTTTAATTTGCCTTTAATAACTTTTTATAAGACATGGCAAAATATTTTCGGTATACCACATGTACGCAACCAATGACATATTCATGTAACCATACAATAATGTTCATTATCTTTCTTTCTCTCAAACCTCTCGTAGAGGTGAATTGTAGTATTTATTCATCCATACATAAAATACATTCTTATGCATCATTTGTATCACATATATATTTTCACGTTCACTTTCAGGAATGATATGCATTTACAATGCTTATCACAAGTCACATTTTTAAAGAATTGGCCATAATCATCTGAATGTGCCTCATATTTACAGACCACATTAATGACAAATATTTTCTTCACATTATGAAGGATTATTTTATGAGAACTTTTATTGTTCTCCATTTTATAATTACCAGAATGATGACTATTATTATTTTGGTATTTGGCATGCCCACGTTCATTGGTCAACCATTTGTATTCATTTAGACTTATTATGCATTACTATCATATTCACTTCAAGAATGAAGCAAATTAAGTGGGACACTTTTCATGGTATTTAATGAAAAGTATATTTGTTTTCCTTAGCCATCATTATATTATCAATATGGTGCATTGAGACTCATAACTAATGTCTTACCCCTATAAAAGGTATGTTAGGCCAAAATGAGTTGGGACTCGAACTCAACTCTTACAATCATGATGCATCAGGACTCCAATCTGAAGTGTTACCCTCATGATGCGCTGGGACTTGAACTTATCGTCTTACCCTCAACCAATGGCATAAAATCAAACAGGCCAAAGTGCACAAAGACACTGTTGAGCGTTAAAAATATGACCAATTTTAAACCACATATAAAAGAGATTATAACTTATAATCAAATAAAAACAGAGAACCATCAATAAAATTAAATTTGAACATTAGATTGTGAAGTGTAACTTGATGTCAACTTCAGTAATAGCAGGCTACTGATTAGTAACCATTAGGGGCTCTTTTATTACATCACCTAATTATCTTCTTATTCCACTTCTTATATCAATCTACAGCTTGCCTCGATAAAATTCAATTCATTGATAAAATTATAGAAACTAAAAGACAAGGGAATATCTTTTTTATTTATCTAATTAACTGAAGATTAAAAAAATGGCGACAGTAACTAAATAGAAAGCTAGCCCAAGAACATATATATAAAACATAATTACTTGAACTTCAGCAAAAACTTGAAGTGCAGGTGTAGCCAAACTTTGGTGAACGTTGAATTAAAATCAGTAGCGATTATATTTTAACCAAAAATAATAAAATATTTGTTCCTTAACCAAAATATTCGAAACAATACTAATTTTCAAGGGAAGTTACCATAAGCTGTAATCTATACCGATGTTACCTTTAAGCTATACCAACAAATGTTGTGATATCAAATATACTGCTTGAGTTTCCATCCCATCACATCTTTAATTTATGATGATACCGTCTCTTCTATTTTCTATACGGAAATTCTTGAAGAAGGAAGAGATCAAACTCAATTGGTTAGAAACTCGTGTTAATAACGTGTTATGAAATATAGCTCATAGTAACAATATAGAACAAGGAAAAACAAGCTAAGAGATATAGAGAGAAAGAGGGGAGAGATTCTTATTTCTTCTTCAATTGTGTGTATTTTCTTATCTATTACAAGACCTTTATATAGGCATGAAAAGTGAAGAATCACTATTGCAAAATATGTCATTCCAAATATTTTTGGAAGATCATGGAGGAGGTTATGGAGTTACAATCATAACTCTATAATTATTAGAGTATTGAGAGTCATGGAGATAATGAAGAAGAGTAGACATCCACCATAATTTAATTTTCTTATAACAATAAGAATGTTTTGAAAAACAAATTTTGAAAATCTGAGAAGCAAATAAGAACAGCGAGAAGCTACGAAAACAGAACAACTTAAAATAACACTTTGACGACAATTTATGCGTTAACTAACCTATTTGGTTTATTGTGTTAAAAGGGTAGTCCGGTGCATTAAGTTCTCGTTATACGCAGGGTCCGAAAAATAGTCGGATTATATGAATCTATTGTATTCAGTCTTATCCTGCATTTTTACAAGAGGTTGTTTCCACGACTCAAACCCGTGGGTATTGTATTATGGATGAAAAATACACATATTAGAACATCTAGAGGATATCTTCCTAGTATGAGGACAAGGGAAAGTTCTGAAATTTTTTAGGGTCTTTACACAAATTGTCGACTGAATTTACTGTTATACTTTTTTAATCTATTATACACTGTCTCTTAGCTGGTCTTAATGGGATTCTTTTATAATGAGAAAGTTTGTCTTGATCTCTTCTTATTTGCAACTTCCATTAGTATCACCTGGCTGAATAAGGTGATCATTAAAATGAGTGAATTCTTATTTCATACTGAAGTCTAGCGTCGATCTTGTCTTGTATTTGCATAAAATGTATTTGATTTTGACGATTATCTCTTCTTAACTATGTACACCATACTTAGTGAATAATTAAAGGGATTAATATAAGTGAGTTCTCATTAATGCTCAAGTCTGATTTTGACAACGTCTAGCATCCGAGGGAGATATATTTGATTTTGATTATTTGTCATTTGAAAGACGATAAAACACTATTGTCACAGAACCTTAAAAGCTTGATTCTGTATCAACCATAGCATTATGAATTTAAATTCAATGACCTTATTGTTAGAATATATAGGCCGGAAGCAAGCATAATATACAAGTATCATATGCATGTAAGCTAGACAATGAATTGATAATCGAAATAATTAGAAGCACTATCTTCTTGAAGTTGTTGCACAATTTGTTCACAAGACAGGGATTTAGGGCTGCGATTTTCTGTTATGATCCTAATTAACTTTACAGGTAATACTCGTGTGGACAAGTATTGCTTTTTCGAAAAAGTCAAGCTATGGGTGAAACTTGTGCTCTACTTATAGCACACGAGTTAACCAAAAACGTTTACAAGTCTGCTAGGATCTTAAAGTCCTAGTCTAACTCTAAGTAGAGAACTTTTTTTCCAAGTAACTTTCTTTCCAAGTCTGTTAATTTTATAGGAGGCTTCCTTCAAATATTTAGTGAATTAAATTCTACTATAATTAATCACAATTTATTCCACTAAAAACTGTAATTGAACTCCTCAGTATGAATTCAGAAATTCATCAACATTTATTTAACTCCTCATGTTAAGATTTCATATACCAGTTAATTAAATTAAATCACTGATAATTTAATTTAATTTAATCAACTAATTAAATTCTTCATAATTCCGCTTATAATCATGTCAGATAAAAAATTCATCGACCGAGTTTACACATGAAAACTTATAAACTTTCGTAAAGAGGTATCATCAAACTCAAGGTCGAGTCATGGATTCTATCAACTAATTATTATTTCACAAATATCATTTGTTATTATCCAATCTATTAGGTATACACTAACTCAAAACATAGTTGTGCCTTTTGAGTTTTGATAAATCAAAATAATAAACAAATCACAATAATCATAATAACTATATCAAGATTAGGAGTATAAGCTCATTTAATGAATTATAAAAATTATTTTATATATTTAGTAAAAAAATATCTTTTCTCTACTTGGCCCGTTCAATATTCACTAAGTATACTAGCGCAAGAAGTTGGAGTAAAACCACTCCCATAATCAAGATAAACTGTATTTTAATCTTGTGCTACAATCATCAAGATACTCTTCCCAATAATATCTTTGATTGTGACCATAATTTTATTAATTATGAGAATAGATAATTTAATCTTCTGTGCATAATCTAAGACTTCATAGACTAAATCTTCTACTACATAATTAAAGGACACACATGTAACAAATGATCCATTTAAAAATAATATTTTATTAAATTGGATAAATAACAAATAATTATTTTATAAAAAAAATAAAACATAATACTATAGCTAAATTGCATGGTTAATAGTATATCCTAACACTTATATCCGCTGCTTCTTGAGCTGGCTCTTATCTCTTTTCTTATTGATTATGATGAAGAGAAAAAAAGGTAGAAAAAATTTCTCGTACACATGATGGGTCTGAAAATTCATGTCTTCCTTAGAGGCGAAACCAAAAGTTAAATTTAATAAATTTAATTTTTATACTTTTACTATCCAATCATTGTGACTCAAAATGTAATATTCATTGCAATATTAATATTTATGTTTGTTATATTTCTCATTTCCTTATAAATAGGGGTGGACATAATTTGGGCAAACCCGAAATCCAAATTGAAATCCGAATTTTTTGAATTTTTGAATTATTGATTGGATTTCGGATTTAATTATTTTTTTTTTTGGATATTGGATTGGGTACTTCAGATTTTTGGATATCCGAAAATCCAAAATTTTTTATACTTTATATTTAGTCTATTATTCATATGCGTAGCAATAAATCCAATACTCTATCCATTAGAAACTATCTCATATATTCAGTACTAATTATTAAGTTACTGGCAGAATACTTCTTATATGTTGGTTCGTTCCACCACCACTAGAGATTGGACATATAAATAATCTTTCTTCTAAAAAAGGAATTCTTATATATATATTTCTAAAATAGCTGCAAGACCAAACGAGATGAAAAAAATCCAAAAACCCTTCTTTTATTTAAGTTCCTCCCAAATACATGGCTTACATATATACCTGGCTCAACATTCTTGGAAAACAATCAAATCGAGGGTTCGGAGGAGAATTGGCCATTCAATCTTGTGAACTAATCGAGACCGAAATTGGAAAAAGAGATACGAACTGTTTGGACATAGTTTTACTATTGCTACTTCTCAGCCTTATTAATGTAATTTGTTGTAGTTTCTTGATAATGATTTCATTACTTGACTACTTTATTTGGATGAAACAATAAAAATGGGAAACTTTTTAGATAACTTAACATGAATACTTATTTAGATGTTCATTTTGTTCAAGAAGAAGAAACATCTAAACTTATAAGCTCAAAATCGAAAAGCCGAAATATCCAATTCGATTAATTCAAAACTAAACTTAAAAAGTTCGAATTCGAATGGATTGAATTTGATTTATTATTTATTTAATTCAAAAATCAAATATTCAAATTAAAATTTTCATATTCAATCCGAAACGCGCGCCCTCACTTATAGAAGTTGATGGTTCAATTTGTTAACCACATCCGCCCCTTGGTCTTCCTTGTTGCTCTATTATGGGAATCTTGCTTCTTCACTTCTTGGCTCTTAAAGTCCACTTTTGGACAAGAACTAACTGCTAATTATTGCTTATCACGTCGGGTCAAAGTAAAAATCTACCAACAAATGGACCCAAGAAAATTTCTTCCAATTCCACCAAACTTTAACCTTGTACTAACATAAAATATTTTCTAACAATATACTCTATTACACGTGTCCAATATCATATCTTGTCTGTCCAAAGCATCCAATGAACCTTGGACATTCGTGTACTTGTTTTATTGGTTAATGTAAATAGGAAAACAACACGTAAGAGCTTCTCACTTTCTTCTTTTAGAAAAAAACATATATTACCAGATTAGATTCACTTGTAGTAGACTTTCTATAACTGAATATGGTAAATCCATCTGCGAACACGTGTCTACTATAGCCGTCCTTAATTCCACGTTGCCGAAAATGTGGACAATTGTTTTGCCACGTTACACTTTGTAGTGTTCTAGTCTTATCCTAGCCTCATGTATTTGTATTATATACTTCTCTATTTGTTTTATTTTTTATATAGTAATTATTTTAAATCACGTGACACCCCCATATTTGTTATAGCTTCAACTTTCCCTTCTAGTTCCAAAAAATGTGCTAACTTCCCATGTGTAACATATTAGGTTGGCATATTAGCGTGAATTTTGGATTTAGGTATTGCCTATGATAGTATTAGGATTTTACTAGATGTTCCAAACTATTACTCATTCACTTTGATTTATTTAGACGTGATGTCATTCCATCGTATATATTCAGATTATTTTTAGAATATTTACATATACATATATAAGAAAATTATTAGCGGAGTGATGTTGAATAAAACACCTTTGCAAAGGATGTCTCATATGCATGTTAGGGCTACATTGACCATTGGAAGAAAAAGGTAAAAAGAAAGAAGAAAATGAAATTGTGAAAGACTTTTTCTTGAACTTTTTATAACTAAATACGGATGATATATTCCTTTGCTTTTGTAAAGGGAATATATGTTTCCCTCCCTTTCTTACTAAGATTAGAATATGATATTTTTGCTTGGTAAATTCAAATTATTTTGAAATATATACGCGAAGCAAGATCAAAATTTATTTTTTTTGTGAAAAAGGAATATCGAACAATTATAGTAAATTAATATACGGTCTATGCAATTTAAGATTCTAATAAGGACCTCATGTAATTATGACAAACTAGAGGCCTCGCCTTTTACGAATAATGAATTTGCCTTCTTTTCTTATTTTTTTTCCATTTCCTCTATTGGGTTTTTTTTTTTTTTTGTGGGGGTGGGGGGTATGGCGGCTCGGGTGGGAGCTATATAAGCCTCTAGGGATCGTGAAAAGCAATCATAACACCACATAGTATTCTTTCAGAACTTTAGAATATTTTCTTTGTTGTTGACGACAAAACAGAAACATAAATATTCGACCAAATATCAGTTTGTTCTATATAAACAGCAAAAATGGCAGGGTCATCTGTGGTTTCATTAGATAGGAAGTCATCAATAGAGAATGAACCTAAAACTCTCAATCTTCATCAAATTCAGTTTGCTAGGGTAATTCCTCTTCCCTAATTATTCATTTATTCTTCTCCTCTCTTTTTATTTCTTTAAGTTATTCTTTGTTGTATTTGTCCACCCTTTCACTTCAGAACTGATCTTAGTAATTTCATATCTTTTTTCTAGCCATATTTTTCGTACTTATTGTGAAACTTGTTTTCATCATCATGGTCAGTAAGGCAATTTGTTTCCCTTGTTTGGTTGGAGAAAAAAGTAGGAAAAGAAACTTTATATCCATCTTTGTAAACAAGAGGAAAATAGCTGCACTCGGGGAGGAATTTATTTTACAATTTTCTTTCTTTGTGAAATGAAATTACAAAATGAAAAATAGCTTAACTCATTGCTTTCCATTATTTTCCACCATAAAAAGATTTTTTACACATATGGGGACTCGTAGCACTCATCTTGTTTACAAATTTGATTTACTAGTAGTTCTTTTTTATGATATTGGACTTCGAACAAAGCTTAATGGTTCTTTATTTTTGAAGCAGGATGCAGCACTTTACGTTATAAATACAAGAGGTTTAGAAGAAGCTATGAGAATTTTCACAGAGGTAATTTCTCAATTCTCAAGCCATATTATTTCACAGAGGAATAATCAATGAATGTTGAAAACCGTTTAGCTTAAGATTACTTTGAACGACAAATCAATAATTTCTGTTGCATATGACCCCTTGTCTCAAATTATCTTTCGTATTTTTTTAAAATAATTATCTCAAATTATTTGTCATGTTAAAAGTTCGAGACAAAATTAAGTAATTTTTTTTATCCTAAATAGTAATTCTTCGTCCAGATGAAGATGACATATAAATAGAGTAAATATTAAATAAAGAGAGTTTATATCTTATGAAATAGATAAGGATAAAATAGTCAGAAGTTTCTTTTAATTAATTTATTCTTAAAAGAGGTGTAAAAGAAAAATATGAATAATTTGTGACAGGGAGAGTATAGTCATACGTTCTTCGATGTAAAAAAAATCTAGCTGAGGAAGTATCGTTAGAAAAATGATCGCGGGGGTGTGGGGTTTTGGGGGG
>AWOL01S0005639.1:215631-281649 GCA_000715115.1 Nicotiana otophora | reverse complement strand
GGGGTTAGAGGAGAAGAAGAGGAGCCAAAATGATAGTTGTTAAAGTTAGGTACTAATTAAGAGGAGAATACCAACAAAAAAAAGTGCGTGAAAATACAATATTGCTGAATAGGTTTACGTGTACTATTTTCATATTTCCTTAATTAGTGGTAGTTGATAAAGAAAGGGTCTTTGTTTATTTACGTAGTGTAATTGCATGGCGCAACTGGATTGCGTGGTTGTTAGTTGTTAACCACCTTATATCAATTTGCCAATTAATAAAAAGTTACGTGGTCCACAACACTTTTCTTTTGGCTAAGAATTATTTATGCATTTATTTTATACTTTGTAAATCCGGTGTTCTTTTTTTTTTTTTAATTAATCTGGATTCATTCTTAATTTTGTTTTCTTAAACAACTTATTTCCATGACTCCGGGCTTATAGTTTTGCTTTTACCGAGTGTCAATTTTTATATGACAAGTGCCTTTACCGGGCTTATATAGTTTTGCTTATAGTATATTCGACTCTCTGTTATTATCTTTTCAAATGTTTAACAGATTGAATATTTTTTTACTGTATATATAGTGACCTATTTGTTTTACGTTTGCCTTCACAGGGATTGGAACCAGTTGTTGGTTGTGTACGTGACAAGGACGAGGATAGCATGATATATGAGGAATTGGAGAGTTCGTCACATCCTTTAATTAGAGACATTGCTACTGCTCCTTTTTAGTCTAAATTTAGCGTGATTAATTACTATATCACAAACTTGAGTTGAAATGAGTGGCATTTTCGCCGACCTTACCCCTACCCTGGGGTAAAGAGGCTGTTTCCAATAGACCCTCGGCATCCTTCCCTCCAAGAACTTCCCACCTTGCTCTTGGGGTGACTCGAACTCACAACCTCTTGGTTGGAAGTGGAGGGTGCTTACCATCAGAGCAACCCACCTTGTCTCTGTACAAAGTAACAACAACAACAACAACCCAGTATAATCCCACTAGTGGGGTCTGGGGAGGGTAGTGTGTACGCAGACCTTACCCCTACCCTGGGGTAGAGAGGCTGTTTCCAATAGACCCTCGGCATCCTTCCCTCCAAGAACTTCCCACCTTGCTCTTGGGGTGACTCGAACTCACAACCTCTTGGTTGGAAGTGGAGGGTGCTTACCATCAGAGCAACCCACCTTGTCTCTGTACAAAGTATATATATGTATATATAATGCTTGAAATAAAACATGTTGAGTTGTCCCTATACCCATTATAGTTGGCTCATGGCTGGTGCTCCTAAGGGTCATGGAAAATGGCTGTCACCTCATCCATATTACGTATATAAATACTATTCGAAAAATCATTAATTTCTAGTTTTTAATTTCCTTTTGGTCTTGGCCAACGGGACTTTTCACTTCTTGGCAGAGATGGATGTAAAGTTGCATATGTTGATGATATTCTTTTAATGTGATCTCGTACTGTTCGCTTCAGAGTTTAAGAGTTGTGTTATTTTTCGTACGACTTTACGTCGTTAAGGGGCCGTCGTTTGTTCAAATGCAGAGTATGTAAGAATTATAATCCTGGCATTAGAACCAGGATTATATCTGGATAACTTATCTACTTTCTATATGGGATAACTTGGATCAAAATTTCAGTATAAAAATGATATAGATTTTAGCTATTCCTTCAACTAAATACCGGGTAAATATAATCCATCTAATCCCTATAGCCAAATGGCCCCTATGTGATTTCTTTAGTCAATTTTCAGTGTGCTGCTTAACTGATTGTGCTACTCTTCCTCTGGTCAAAATAGATGTTCGCCTTCTCTTCTTGTATCACAATGACACCACACAAATTTTTTTTGTCTTGCTTATTGTTTAAGTCAATTCGAAAGGCTATAATTTCACTATTTGGACCGATCAACAAATTGGGATTACGTGTTACCATTATGCTCCAGTAAAAGGGCAGTCTGTGTTATTGCACAAATCACAATCCTTATTCTTTATTTCTATTTGCGTAAGATGTAAATGGATGTCTGATTTCGTCCTATTGGAGGAGGAAAGGAACATAATTAATTGATAAGAAAGTTAGAAACTTACAGTGTAGGGAATGAATGATTCCTTTGGTGAATTGTAGCAGAGGCATAGACATTGAACATTCAGTATGAGTATCAATTGGTCTAAACTAAAGATATACTTCCTCAAAACATTTTTAATTAAGTCTTTTGAGTTCTGGCTCGTCTATTTTCATTCAACAGAGTGCATCTATTCATAATGGCTACAGCCCACAAATATCATTATCACATCATGTCTCTCTTATTACGTTTTTCTCGATACAAACTGACTATACAAATGTAATGGCTTTACCAGAGGTGCAGCCAAAGGTCAGTTACAAAACTAAGTAGACGAAGAACATTTGGTAGCATGGAGATGGTAATCTAAGATACAAGAATGGTGATTACATAGTGTGTCCTATCAGAAAACCTGTGGTAGATGCCACTGGTCTGATGCAAGCACCATGTTGTCACCCTTTCACCTCCTTTCTAGGAGCTCTAGGTTACATAATTTTACATGTACCACTTATGGAACCACAACCACATCAAATCAACCACTGACGACTCGGAAATGTTTCCTTGTAAATGTCTCTCGCAGTTCTACCTGTTTGCTGGTCGAAACTGAGAAATCCACAAGCAATGCAGCCTCAAATCATAGACGATAATGCTGATGCCTTGGTTGTGGTAGCACAAAGGAGCAGTCCTCTCTGGAAGAAATCTAACCATTCAGACTTACCAATTCAATCAAACTCACACATATGCATGCGGACTTGCATCCACAACGTTAAACATTTAGCCATGCCTTGGGTGATGCCAGTTCCTTCAGTAAGTTTTTGTTAATATGGTATGATACAATTGAAAAGCCTCTCTTACTTGCACGATCATCAATAAAACTGTTTCGTGCTCCACTAACTTGCCAATCCCAAATATATTGCTCAAGTGACTGCTAAATATTGATGCACCACGCATTGAGAGCCTACAAAAGCAACGTCCTCTCATGGTATCAACAAAAACAGAGACGTACGTGAGCTTATACAAGAAGACTATGCTTAATGTAATTGGAAAGGACCACAAGAGCTGCGAGATGGGAAGGTTACTCAATGAAGAATAAGTAACACAAGCACGAGGAACTGATGGCTAACTACATAGGAAATGCATTACCTATTAGCTGTGGGAGAAGCAAGTGTTGACGAAGCAAGACATCTATAGCAGATGATGCGCAGAACATACACGGCACAATCTCTTAGGTGACAAATGCAGCAGAATTAATTTAATTGAATGGATACGTAGTGACATTTGATGCTCTCCGAGATGGTCCTAGGGCAAGGTGGCCCTGCCGTTTTAATCATATCTGCATGAAGATTCCCCGTAGCTGAAGTAGGTCTTGGCTTTTCGAGTGCAGTTCTAGGCACAGTCTGCTCCATCATACAAGGGCATGGAGTTGGTTACAGCAACAAAAAGCAAAGTGCTCAGGGGCCAGGGCAATCTTGGACTTATCTGCTATTCTGTGGCGGGAGAAGTTTGAGATATTAGAATCAGATCCCGACAATGTTTTTTCAACCTGTGACAACAGGTTATCTAAACAAATAGATAGTTGCTTGTCTATGTAAGAAGAATTATTTGTAACATTAACTTGCACTAAAACAATAAGTATGTCATAAGCACTGCTTGACAAATATACAAACCTCTAGAAGAAAAGATACTCATTATCTTTCGTCCAATGCCAGTCAACAAGGATGTGAAGATGACACTGTCCATAGAAAAAGAATTATCAAGAATCTTTTATGGGTTCTTAATTTCAGCAAACTTTTGATTGCATATCTAAATTGAGTTTCAATTTGCAAGACCTAGCTTTAGTTTCAGACATTATATTATGGGGGCACTACTGATAAAGTTTTATTAGTCTACAAATCAAAATTTAAAAAATGTCACTTTCATACGAAGTGGATACACACAATTGTCTTTCACTCAAAAGCATAACATTGTTCCTTTTTTAAAATGATAATTAGAGAATTTGAAAAAAGAAAATAATAATCTATTTTTTCTAGCTAATTCTCCTCTCGGCCGTTAGTGGTGAAACTTACCGTATGCCTACGCCGGAAATGGCTAGGGGAAAGACGAAAAAAACTGCGAACAAAATTCAATTATCAGAAGTGAAGATAGCAAAGGTGAATCGCAGAGCAATTGAGAAGCCTGAGCTATCGGGAACAGGGCATATTTAATCGCCAACTGGGGTTCCAAACCACAACAATGAGGGCACGCACACTCCGCCGATAAGGGGTAATGAAGCTATAAGTGATGTACCAGGGAATAAGGACACTACAGGGACAGTAGCTTCTGTATGGGGGATAACTAAGCTTATCTCAACAACTAGGGTTGTGAAGAGGCAGTGGAATTGTAATGCAATTGAAGGAAACTCAAAGCCCTAGGTCTGAGTCTGGAAGAGCTATTCCTGATAAGTTTCAGCAAGAGACCCCTACTGAAGAGATAATGAAGATTGATCAGACTGATGCTACCAAATGTGTTCCTACCTGGGCCAATATTGTCACCGGGAATAAGCTGGCCTCTAGGGGAATGAAACTGGACTTCATAGCTCCACTAATACTATAAGGGGAAATAATTGAGGAATTGGACCAAGAGGAGATTGAAGAAGAAAATAAGAAGTGGGAGCATGCTATTATCTTGTATGTCATTGGCAACTCACCAACAATTGGAGCTTTGAATGATTCCTTACTGCTCAATGGAGGTTCGCTCAAAAACCACAAATCTATTATCACAATGAAGACTATTTTGTGATCCCGTTCAGCTGCTACTAGGAAAGGAATGAGGTACTATTCTCTGGTCCACAAACTATTAACAATAGGCCTGTGATAATGAAGCCATGGAGTTCTGAATTTAATTTCTATGATGAAGTGCTACAAATTGTGCCATTATGGGTGAAATTTCCCAATTTGCCGCTTAACTGTTGGGGAATACGGACTCTTAGTCGTATTGGTAGGGGCCTAGGCAAACCACTTTTTGCAGATGAGTGTACTACTTTAGTCGCTCGTATCTCCTTTGCTCGAATGTTAATTGAGGTCGACATTACAAGACCCCTGCCAAAAAAGGTGAAGGTGAAGGACCCTAGAGGAAAGATATTTGAGCAGGAGATAGTTTATGATTGGGAACCAGAATATTGCTCAACATGTCTAACCATTGGGCATGATTGTAAGAGAGTGATAGAAAGGCCTCAACCTAAGCTAGCTAAAGGAAGGAATGTCATCACCAAACAGGCTTGGCAAAGGAGTGAATCAGTGGCAGATATTCGAAAGGTGACACATGTTCAGCAACAGGGTATATATAAGCAACAGAAACAACCAGAGAAGGTAGCCAAGGAAACAGAGTTTCCTATTCGGCCAGAGAACAACAATGAACAACCTCAAACAGAAGGGTGGAAAGCTGTTACAGGGAAATCAGCTGTTAAATCAAATGAAGTAGCGAGTAATGAAGGTGACAACATTGGCACAAAGAATGGATTTAGTCCAATAGTTGAGCCAACAGGCAATCATACTTTGCAGGGTCGTCAATCATTAGAAAGGGGACAATGTAGCCAGATAGGAGCTGGGGATATCACATTTTCTCTATTCGTTCCAGTATGAGTCTGATTACTTGGAATGTAAGAGGAATGAATAAGCCCTAAAAGCAAAAAGAGCTAAAAGGGTTTTTAACTAAGTTGCTCGGACATGGGTGCATGTATCCGACACGGGTGCGGATCTAGAGGTCGTATACTTCGAGATATAAATTCTAAGATTCGGGGTACGGATACGGGTGCGGGAATCCGGCTAAAAAAATTCAAAAACATAAAAATATTTCTAAATTATGAGAAATTTTGTGGAATACTTATGTATAGCTTGTAAAGTGTGAATTTCTTTTTTATTCTCAAGTTGTAGATAAGTAAAGGATTGATTTCTTAGATAAGGTATGCTATTTTTTTCAAATTTACCCTAGTTTTGGTTTTAATTTAGGGAATCAAATTGTATATCGTCTCGAATATTTCCGTCCGTCGTGGTCAAAGTACCCAAAATTGTTTGACCAGATCCGTTATGGATCCCATACCCACACCCATACTAGTGTCGTGTCGACACGGGTGCGGCACCTAAACTGCCATGTCGGAGCAACTAAGGTTTTCAAGGAAGAATTTGGGTCTTCTGGGGTCCTAATGTTTTTGACTTTAATGTAATAGACATAAGTGCTCAATGCATCCATGAAATGGTGAGAATTTATGCAACCAACTTGTTTAATTTCACTGATGTATATGGATACCACACAATACAAGATAGAAGGGGTTTATGGGAGAGACTCAGGGTGCTAGCAGGAGTACAACAGGGCCCATGGCTGGTAATGGGTGATTTCAACACCAAATTGCATGCTGAGGATAGACAATTTGGGGCTCCTGTACAAGAAGCATAAGTTAGAGATTTTAGAGAATTTTTGTCTGACACTGGTATGACTGAGTTACAATACACTGGTAGGGACTATACCTAGACAAACAACAATGTGTATAGCTGGATCGATAGGGCGATAGTGAATGCAGAATGGATGAACTTATGGCCTACTTGGAAAATTGTAGTGATGGAGCCTTTCTTTTCAGATCATTCCCCTTTAAAACTTACTATTGAAGGGCGGCAGGGGAAGGGTGCTAAGCCATTCAAATTTTTCAATTGTCTAGCAGAGCATCAAGACTTCTTACCATTGATCAAGGATTGCTGGGATAATATTGGTACAAATATGTGTATGAGGCAGATATGGTATAAGCTCAAGGAGGTGTAGCAAGATATAAAGAAGTTGAACACAAGACAATTTACGGGGGTAGACAAGAAGCTAGAAGAAATAAGAAAAAATATCCATGTGGTACAACAACAAATGGGAACTCAGCTATTACATGCTAATTTAATAGAAGATGAGAAGGACCTGAGATCACAGTTAGAGAAATGGGAGCAATTGAGGAGAGTATATACAAGCAGAAATCTAGAATCAAATGGCTTGCGTTAGGAGATTCTAACTCTGCTTATTTCTTTGCTAACATGAAGAACAGGTGTGGGCAGAACTCCATTAGGAATTTACAGTCACTTCAAGAGGGACTGCTACATACTAAAGCTCATATAAAGGAAGTGGTGGTTTTTTTATAGGAATCTTCTGGGCACATCTGCTGAATCTTTACCCACAATTAATCCTACAGTTATTCAAGATGGGGTTGTACTTAACAAAACTCAGCAGAAGTAGTTAATCAGTCTGATTAGTAGTGAGGAAGTAGTTCAAGCACTTAACAGTATTGATGATACGAAGGCCCTCGGGTGTGACGGGTTTAATGCGTATTTCTTCAAGAAAGCCTGGCCAATTATAGGTGATGAAGTTACACAGGCTGTTTCTACACTTTTTTGATACAAATGAGATGTTTAAGCCCATAAACTGCACATCAGTGACATTAATTCCCAAGGTCAAGAACCCTTCAACTGTCAAGGACTTTAGACCTATATTTTGCTGCACAACAATATATAAAATCATCTCTAAAATCCTAACCAGAAGACTACAGGGAGTTATGGATGATCTTGTTGATAACTGCCAGTCAGCTTTTGTCCCAGGGAGGGAGAGTCATTACAGACAACATTATTATGGGGCATGAACTAGTTAAAGGGTATTGAAAGAAAGGTTTATCACCTAGACGTATGATCAAGCTAGACATGCAAAAGGCGTATGATTCCTTGAAGTGGGTGTTCATAGAACAAATACTTATTGGGTTGACTTTTCCTGATAGATTTATTAGATGGATCATGAGTTGCTTGAAGACAGTGTCTTACTCTATTCTTGTTAATGGGAGGCTCAGTATACCATTTGATGTCAAGAAAGACCTGAGGCAAGGGGATCCAATATCCATTATCCCCTTCTTGTTTGTACTAGCGATGGAATATTTAACTAGAGTGTTGAAGACCCTAAGACAAAAATCAGATTTTAATCCACCCTAGATGTAATAAAATGCAGATAGTGCAATTGGGCTTTGCTGATGATCTTCTGATATTTTGCAGGTGTGATGTGATATCAGTCAAACTGATGTATGACTGTTTCCAACAGTTTTCATTGGCTTCAGGATTGATAGTTAACAAGGCCAAAAGCTCAATCTTCTTTGGAGGGGTGCCCGAGGATATTAAAATAGAGGTTCTTAGCTTGCTGGACTTTCCTCAAGGAGCACTTCCGGTCAGATACTTGGGGGTGCCAGTTCCAAAAGATTGACAGTAATGCAATGTCAGCCTTTTTTTGACAAGATGGTTGGAAAGGTTACCTCATGAATTGTGTCCTATGCAGGGAGAAGTCGGCTCGTTAAAAGTATTTTGTTCTCCATACAGACTTTCTGGTCACAAATTTTTGTATTGCCTAAGAAGATTATTACATTGGTTACTGTATGCGGGAAGTTTTTGTGGACATGTGGAAAGGACTTAAGCAAGAAAGCTTTATTGTCTTGGGACAAAGTGTGTTTACCTAAGTCTGTTGGTGGACTAAATGTGACAGATATAGCATTGTGGAATAAAACATCAATTTGTAAGCATTACCGGAGTCTTTGTAAGAAGAAAGATAGACTGTGGATTCAATGGGTTCACACTTATTATATAAAAGGAAAACTTGCTTGGGGAATATGTGCTAAACAAACATCGTGGATGGTAAACAAAATCCTTAAAGCCAAGGAGTTCTTGGAGCAAGCAAGCATTTCTTTTGATGAGCTAATGGAGATACAACAGTTCTCTATCAGGAAGTTGTATATAAAGCTAAAAGGGAGGTTTCAAAAGGTACCATGGAAGAGACTAGTTTGTAATAACATGGGATGCCCAAAATGGATTTTTTTGCTGAGAATGGTGACCTAGACTGGTGAAATGGGGAGTAACGGGTAATATTATATGTCCTTTATGTGTGTAGAAGCTAAATCTGTAATCCACTTGTTCTTCAAGTGCTCCTTTGCTGCTTCAATATGGAATCAATTGCTTAGATGACAGGGTGTTGATAGACAGGCAATGGGGTGGGTGGATGAGCAAGCATAGGCAATCCAGTTCATGAATGGTGAAAATGCCAAGGCAGAGATCTATAGAATGAGTTTGGCTGGATGTGCATACTATGTCTGGCAAGAAAGGAACCAACGGATATTTCAGGATAGGAGAGAAGATGCTAATCTGGTGAGACATATTGTTCAAGACGTACATGTTCGAGGTGCAGGCAGTAGAAGAATAGCAGGCCAATTGAGAAGAATGAATTACTATCCTTAGTTTCTGCTAGTTATGAATGTAGTAGTTATGACTGTTATAGATTTTGAAGTTTTGTAGTAGGGTAGATTGTAGAGTGGCGCATTCCGTTTTTAGAACTGGTTGCAAATACTTCTTTTTCCCTGGTATATAAAATCTCTAATTACCAAAAAAAAAAGAATCAGAGAATTCATTGATAATTCACCAAGATGGTGTGCTAATTTTAAAAAGGTGTCGTAGTATTTGGAACATGGGCCTCATGAAACCTTAATATCAGCTTGGATATTCATAGCACCAGTTGGGAAATCAATTGTTTCCTAGATCAGTAAAGCATTGAGCTAAAATTAGAAAGGATCTAAAATGTGAGCAAAAACAGACACAAAATTTAGGAGGAGGCACAGAAAAAGGGAGTATACTACATGTATCAGAAAGGCTTACAAAAAGATTACCATAGAACCATCCACCAGCTGCCTGGATCCTTTATCTTCACCAGCATTAGCAACTAACTCCAAGCACATGGAAGAAATCTGGACCCACGATGATGAGTCAGTTCCTAGGAATTAAAAAAGAAAAAAAGGCAAAAAAGAAAATTAACAATACATGTTAGAAGAGGAAATGAAATTGATAAAAACAATGAAAACATTCACATAAGTTCCCACAGAAAGTAGAATACAGAATGTAAGTTCACGAGGGGACTTCTGTATTCTCACAACGAGACGAAAATTATTGGAGGTTTAAGGACTGAAAATGTGAAACAAATCTTTCAGCACTGAAGTTTTGAGATAACTGCTTAATGTTGAGGACAATGCAAGAGCACTAAGTTGCTATCCTGATTAACGGATCAGAAAGCAAACAGGGGGAAAAATAAAACATACATGGCTTTCTCATGCAGATTGAAAACGCAAAATCATATGATAAAAGATGAATACTGAATGCCATGCAACTAGATGACACAAAAAGTTCAAAAAAGCAACAAAGGATGGTTAAGGGGGCAACATGCTGGAACCGGTCGAAGATGTTAATGCAAGCACCTAATATTTCAATCTCCAATACTATTGTCTGGGACAGCTCCCCTTGCTCTTAGAAATCACATATAAGGGTATTAACATGTTGACACAACCCCATTTCCCCAAAAATGAAGGAATAGGTAAAACAGGATATAATTGAAAAGAACCAATCATTTAAGTTTCAAAGATGACAGTCTAACCCAATGTGCAGAAGTGTGTCGTTGCCATGACTCCGTTATGTCTTTAGAAAATCAGACAGGTGCTTTTTACATGTCCAGCAGGTGCTCAGGCAAGTTTATAGCTTCTTTTGCATTAGAAACGTGAGGTTGGGACTATTCCGACCAGATGAGTGTTCGGACCTCGTGTCAGTTCATTTCATTCTTGGGTCGCGCTTGCTGATCTCCGGGGAAGCAAATTAACTAAAGAAGTATATGCAACTTCATCTAAACCAACTCCTGTAAGGGAAATACGATCTAAAAGTGAAAAGGCTTCTTCTACTTCCCCTTCCTTCAGAAACCCCTTCGACAAAACGTTATAGGTGACAGAATCAGGAGTAATTCCCTTCTGTACCATCTCGGCAAAAAACTCCTTAGCTACTTTAACTTTACCAGCTTGGCAATACCCATCAATAATGACTGTATAAGTTATCTTATTAGGTTGTATATTGTGTGATGACATTTCCTGCAAAATGCTCCTCACTTTATCCATCTGACCCAATTTACAATAACCTCCAATCAATGCCGTATAACAAACAACATCAGGTGGAACTCCCTCCGTACGCATTCCATCAGTAAGGTTCATCGCGTCCTCCATAAGCCCGATATTGCTCATGCCATGTATGAGAGACGAATAAGTGACAACATTTGGTAGAATACCCCTACTTCTCATGTCATCGCGAAGTTTAAGGGCTTCTGTCACATTCCCGTTTCTACAATAAGCTCCAATAAGGGTGTTATAAACAATTATATTTGGGACTAAGCCTTGTCTGAGCATCTCATGGAAAAGGTCTCTGCCCTTTCCAAGTTTATCAGCTTTGCACAAACCATTTATTAAGGCCCCATAGGTATAAATATCACAGACAAGTCCCTTGCTTCGACATTCATCCCATAGCAACAGGGCTTCATCTATTTTACCCTTCTCGCCAAGCCCATGTAGCAGCACATTGTAAGTTGAAATGTCAGGTGCACTTCCTTGCTTTACCATTTCTTCTCTCAACATAAAGGCACCATCTAAGTTTCCGTCTTTGCAAAATGCACATATAAGAGTATTATACGTCATGCTATCTATTTGAACACCACTATCTAGCATCGCTTTCAGCATCCGAACAGCCTCTTGTATGTTACCAGCTTCACAAAGCCCATGAATTAGAGCATTTGAGGTCACTGTATTGGCCGTGAGCCCTTTCATCAGCAGCATATGCCAAAGCTCAACTGCTTCTGAATGCTTCCCTTCCTTGCAAAGCCC
Source organism: Nicotiana otophora (assembly GCA_000715115.1). NCBI lineage: Eukaryota > Viridiplantae > Streptophyta > Magnoliopsida > Solanales > Solanaceae > Nicotiana > Nicotiana otophora. Next base: position 269,897 of record AWOL01S0005639.1, on the reverse strand, counting down.
ACCAATTAATGTGGTCACCAACCCATCATTTGGTTTCAAACTCCTTAATATCATTTCCTTAGTAAACCGTAGTGCAGAAAAAAACCTAGAATTTGTACACAGTACAAGGATAACATTATTAAATGAACCCGGATTTACGCTCAATCCATGTAATAGCATCTCCTCTAAGAGTTCTTCAGCTTGACTAGCTTGATTTACCTTACAAAAGCCTTTGATCAGTGAATTGCAAGTAACTGAGTTGGGGAGAATTCCTTTTCTTAACATTTCATCCCTTACCTTTAAAGCTTTCTGGATATTTCCTGCTGAGCAATGGCCATTAATGATGGTATTGTACATCACCTCATTTGGAACAAGCCCCTTGTTTGACATTTCTTTCAACACACAATCAGCTTCATCATATTTCTCAAGTTTCATCAGACAATTAATAATTATGCTATAAGTGACAATACTTGGCTTTACACCATTTAATATCATTTCTTCCTTCAGACAGAAGGCATCTTCTAAATTACCATTCCTGCAAAGCCCGTGAATGAGGTTATTATAAGTGACAACATTTGGCATGACACCCGTGTTTTCCATCTTTCGAAACAACTCTTTCGCCTCGTCCACCCTCCCTCCTTTACAAAAAGCATTAATCGCAGTGCTAAACAAGTAAACATCAGGTTTAACACCATCCTTCAAAACTCCGAAAACCTCATAACTCTTCCAAAGCTCATTCTCTTTCACAAGAGAACTCAACAAAAAGTTACAAGTTTTCAAAGAAGGATACAACCCCCTACTCGCCAATGACCTGAATACATCCAATGCAGCATCAAACCCAACATTCTTGAATTGGGTACAACATAGATGAACTAAAAGATCAAATGTCCTAACAGCAACACCAAAATCAGACAGGCGACTTAACTCCGCTAAAGAAACAGCTACCTCTACATGCTTTTGTTGGGGACAATCAAACAATGCAGGTAGTTTCCCATCAATTAACCTTATCAAAAGCAGCCTAGCTGCATCATCATGATTCGAGGCAACGAGCAAACTGAGCAGAGTACAATAAGATTGAACACTGAAACTAAAACCATAAGAACCGGACGCTAGATGGAAAAATTTCAAAGCATTCAATGGTTTTAAAGATGAATGAATTTCCAAGAAAATAGCATCAAACTGCTGTGGAGTCAGATGGGTCAGCAAATCTTTAATCTTTAACGAATCTACATGTGGGTTTGAGAGAACTGAAGTAACCCATTTGCGCAAATTCAAATCAAATACCTTTTGCTGTTTACTTTCTGAGCTGGGGTTAGGCTGCTTAGAAGGTGTTTGATGTAATGTCTCACTAATTTGATCTGAAGAAGCAGTAGAAATCACACAGGTCAAAGGACGTTTGATATGTGAAAATATAACAATCGTTTTGGGAATTTTCAATCTTCTTACGTCCATCTATATTACTATTCTATATGTATAAAATTTGTATAAGAATCAGTATTCATGTGTATGAGAAGAGAAATACGCCTTTCTGAAATAGGGTTTAGATGGAGATGGAAATAAAAATGGTGGCAATGATGCCATGTATGTGGGTTGCGTTGGAGGAAGAAAGGCCACGACAGTTCAGGTAGTTTTGCCAATGGCGTAGAGGGTTTAGGTAGTTTGAACGGAGAACCGCAGACTCGGGAAACTTTTGGGCCTCTGAATGAAAAGTCAAACTAGGACCAATAGCTAGGTTGTTTCGGGCTTGTCCCTCAAAAATATGTATTGGGCCAAAGAAAGGCAGGGGATTTGCATCTATACCCAGTTTTTGGGTCACATTTTTACCTATATCCGCTTTGCAAAATAAATTGTAAGTGTACCCACTTTTCGGGTAACTTCAGGCATACGGGTCTGAAGTAACAAAAATTTATGTCTGAAGTTTGAACTTCAAATTTTTTTGCCCGAAGTGTAGCCTTATCAAAGCAAAACTTCAGATATTTTTGCCTGAAGTTTGACCTGACTTGCAAAGGTAATCACGCAAATTTCAGTTCATAGTGCAAGGGAAGTTTTCCCTCACTTCATAGCACAAACTTCAGACAAATTAGTCTGAAGTTCTTCAATTTATAGTGCAAACTTCAGGAACTTCAGTTCATAGTGCAAGGGCAAACTTCAGTTTTCCCTCACTTCATAGTGCAATTAGTCTGAAGTTCTTCAATTTATAGTACAAATTTCAGGAACTTCAGTTCATAGTGCAAGGGCAAACTTCAGTTTTCTCTCACTTCATAGTGCAAACTTCAGGAACTTCAGTTCATAGTGCAAGGGCAAACTTCAGTTTTCTCTCACTTCATAGTGCAAACTTCAGACAAATTAGTCTGGAGTTCTTCAATTTGTAGTGCAAACTTCAGAAACTTCAGTTCATAGTGCAAAGGGCAAACTTCAGTTTCCCCTTACTTCATAAACAAACTTCACACAAATTAGTCTGAAGTTCTTCAATTTATAGTGCAAACTTTAGGAACTTCAGTTCATAGTGCAAGGGCAAACTTAAGTTTCCCCTCACTTCATAGTGCAAACTTCAAACAAATTAGTCTGAAGTTCTTCAATTTGTAGTGCAAACTTCAGGACAAATTAACTTTTCAGTGTAACTAAGAGCTGGTTTGGCATCACATCGGGCTTTACCTCATGGGGAATTCTTCATACTGGATTTGGAACTTATATATATTCAGTATGAGATAAACACACAACAAGATAAACTAGAGAGTATCTATTGCGCTCTCGATACATTTGGATTTGTATCTCGAGCTTACAAAATAAAGGACTGTAAAGTGGGAAAATTTCACATAAGAACAACTGGGCTCTCTACTTTTTAATTTTATAGCCCATCTTTCAATTCACAACCAACTAGCCCAAAATAATAGGCTAAGATTCAACATTCAACTCCAATAGGTTTTCGAAATTACTATTTAATTTTTAAAAAAGATTGCTCAAACTTTTAAGTTAATTTTAAAATTAGTAATTGTGACTCAAATATTAGTTCAACAAACCAAATCCATTTGGGTGGTGAAAATTAGATTTTTAACAAGCTTAAATATGTGGGTTTAAATTTTGACTTTGATTTTGTGAGAAATTTGGAGTGGGTATTATGTAGACTTGTTAGAAATAGTATAAGGAGACTGTATATAAAATTTGAAGTCATTTAATGGAGATTTGGACTGGTTTTGAACAAGAATTGTAACTAAAAATTGTGGAAGAAGTTCGTCTACAGACGCTTGTATAAAGGCGTATAAAAGTGCATAAGAAGATGTGTTTATACACTCTTATACACTATTATACAAGATTATACATAATTATACAAAAAACTGACTTCGTCTTCTTCCTTGCGTTTATTCTGAAATTTAACTCAAATCTTGCTCAAATCTACTCCAAATCAATTCAAATTTAAATTTTGAACTACCTTTTGATATTTTCAATCAATTGGAACAACACCCAATCCAAACAACTAACAAACTCAAAAAATCCTATTTTCGAAAGCAAAATTTTGAATGGCCTTCAATGGTGGACTTCTACTCTTCAATTTTCTTACATTGCAATCAGGTGATACATGGGGAGAAGCACCTATGGCGGACGGTCCCTTAAAGCATATGTAGAAGATGTGAGAAGAAGAGAGAGTGAAAGCAATGGTTGTGAGAACACAGACTTAACTCCATAGCTTTTAGAAGCAATAGTTGTAAGAACACAAATTTTAAATTTGCTAGTGCTTTCAAAATATGTACAATATAGGCTAAGTCGAGTACAACTTAAAAACATGGGCCATTTTTTGTTATGGTGTGAAGTCAAGTGTATTTTTTTGTAATTCTTTCTTGTAAAATTTGCAGAAGCCCACGTTTTACCTTCTGTTGACAGGATTTCTGAATTCAAATAGAGAACAATAACAATACTCTATTTTGTTATTTTATGACATTATTTGATCAAATGTAGGTTAAGTTATTAATTTGACTTCACATTTTATTAGTGATATATATTAAAGTAGTGGTTGAAAAGTTAATTTGATAGACAAGAAGATGAGGAAGAAAGGAGCGCATAGGCCAGGAGGAAAAAATGAGGCGTCTCAAGTTGTTAAAATTAGGGTATATGTTAAATAATTTTAAAATATTTGGTCGCCCCGTGCAATTTTTAAAAAGAAGGTTGTGGTCATCAAAATTGATTTTGTTTTTGGAAAATAGCCACTTTTAAATGCTATGAGAATTTAGCCAGTGTTTAAAAAGCTTAGCATTTAGCTATTTTTTTCACACAAAAAATATTTGAACAAAAATACCCCCTATACTAAAACACAGAACAACTCTAGCAATCGATGCTGGAGCCCGAAGCTTTGATACGTGAAACCCTAGTATACTATGCTAAAGTTAAAAAATCAACTACATGTGAAATTACAACACTGTATGTTGGAGTTCATAATTTTATTAGTATAAACTCCGGCATATTATATTGGAGCTTTAACCTAATTCTTAAAACAAAAATCCAACCCAATAATGAAGTTTTTTCTTGTAATAGTATAGTTCGGTGTCTTGGAGGCCGATGAGAGATTCTGAATTCTTTATCAACCAATAATTTTTTTCCTTCTCATTTCCATACCCCATAGTTTTTAATAACATAGTTTAGTAGACGCGATTGTTTCAAATAGCCCTTTTTGTTGCTCGCCATTTCAAAACTATTTGAAATTAAGTCACTCTTCATATAAAAATCATATTTGGAAGAAAAAGAATCCCTCCATATATCAGCTACACATAATTGATTTTTCACTACGAAAGCGCTTATTTTTCTCCTTCTCTTTTTGAACTCCAAAAAATTGTCCTATAGTTCACTTGTAGAAGTTTGATTTTAATTTTTACAAGTGAAACTCTAAATACTTGTTTGGAGTTTAGTTTTTGTAACTCAAAACTCTAGGGCAGTCTTATAGAGTCATAATGATGTTGGGAATATTCTTATATTGATTTGTGGTTATTTTTCAAGTTCCTTAGTGTGTATTTTTACTAGTAATATGCCATGTTAAGATGAGTTACAGAAAGAAGTATCACTGTGTCACGACCCAAAGCTTAGCCTGTCGTGATGGCGCCTAACGTGGTACTAGACAAGCCGACGTTTCAAAATATTTCCACATTTTTAAATAAAAAATAAGAATAACACATGTTTAAATCATCAAAACTTTCAAAATGGATAGAAAGTCAAAACTAATACATAAATTTCCAACATCGGGGTGTCACTGAGTACATGAGCGTCTAAACATCACAATTCTGGAAGTACTGTCTATAATAGTCATAAACTAAATACATAAAGCAGAAAGATAGGAAAGGAGAGACAAGGTCTGCGAAATGCGAGGCAACTACCTTGAAATCTCCACACGATCGATTGTGCAAAGGAATAATCACCCACCGTGTCCGGAAATATCTGGATCTGCACACGAAGTACAGGGTGTAACATACGTACAACCAACTCAGTAAGTAACAAGACTAAATAAAGGACTGAAAATAGTGATGAGCTTCACAGTTATAGTTCAATTACAATAATTTCAACATAGGAAGGTAGGCATGCTTTCAAGTTCGACAATTTAGGCCACAACAGTTAATCCATGTCAAGTTCAGGTGAAACAAAATATAATATCTCTCAGAAATTACAAGACGGTGATATACGACAACTGAAGTGCAACAAAAATGAAAGTCAAATGCATCCTCTCAGAGCAAAAGTCAATCAGTCCCCCCATTCACTCCAACCTCACAATCACCCATTCCTCGCAGTTACTCATTCCTCTCAATCACTCGGCACTCAGCACTCGGCACTCAGCATTCGGCACTTGCACTCAACAGGTACATGCACTTACTGGGGGGGGGGGGGGTGTACAAACTCTTGAGGGGCTCCTTCAGCCCAAGCGTTATAACAAGCCAATCATGACATAAATCAATGAAACATGTTGTGGCGTGCAACCCAATCCCATAAATATCCTCACAATCAGGCCCTCGACCTCACTCAGTCATCAACCTCTCCAGTCTCTTGGGCTCTCAGAAATCATGATAATCAGCCCAAACAACAAAGGTATAATGCATCAATAACGAACATTAGAGACTGAGATGTAATATGCAAGTAAAACTGTGACTGAGTACAAAACAATATTTTAGCATATAATTCAACATGTTCACGACCTTTGTGGGTCCCTACAGTGCCAACACATAGTCTAAACATGATTTCTAACATGATTTGTAGTTCAATTTCTCTAATACATGGAGAATGTACAGATAACAATAGATTATTCAACTACACAGTTCCATGGAATTGACCAAGTCACAATTTCTACAGTGCACGTCCACACGACCGTTACCTAGCATGTGCGTCACCTCAAAACCAAACACATGACACATAATATAGGGTTTCATGCCCTCAGAACCAAATTTAGAACTGTTACTTACTCAATCCGAGCAAATCTCTACTCCAACACACCATTGCCTCTCGAAACGGCCTCTGAATGCCTCGAATCTATCCATAAACAATACGATATAATCAACATGGGCTAAAGGAATCAATTCCAGAAGAAAAATACTAAGTTATTAATCAAAAGTCAAAAATCTACTCAAAAGCCGCCCCTGGTTCACGTCTCGAAATCCACTAAGAGTCATAAAACCCGAAATCCCATTCATCCTTGAGTGCAATCATACCAAATTTACCAAAATCCGACACCAAATCGTCACCCAAATCTCCAAATTCAACTCTCCAAATCCCTAGCCTCAAACTCCCAAATTCCACCTTAAATACACAGAAACTAAATGGAAAATTCAATGGGGAAACAAGATTATTGATAAAAAATAAGCATAAGTGACTTACCTCAAGAAACCCCTCGAAACTCTTCTCAATAATTGCCCAAACCCGAGCTTGAAATGTTTAAAATGAAGAAAAATCGTGAACCCTCGTTTTAAATAATCTGCCCAGCATTCTCGCTTCTGCGGCCAATTTAGCCACTTTTGCGGCACCGCTTTTGCGGTCCATCATCCGCATCTGCGGAGGCCACTAAGACAACCAACTTCTTATGCGGTCGAAACCCCCGCTTCTGTGGGCGCGCATCTGCACAAACACTCTACTTCTGCGGACCAGCCTCACCACTCATTTTTCCACTTCTGCGACCCTCCAAGCGCAGGTGTGAGTACGCACCTCTGGAATACCTTCCGCATCTGCGCTCCCCAGTCCCCAGTCTAATCCTCCATTTCTGCGCTTCCTAGCTCGCTTCTGCGAGCTCGCACCTGCGACCAATGTTTCGTAGGTGCGATTGCACCAGAAGGCTTCAGCTACAACAGTCTCTCGAACTCAAACTTTGATCCGAAACCATCCAAAATCAGCCTGAGGCCCCCGGGACCTCAACCAAACATACAAACAAGTCCTAAAACACGATACGAACCTAGTCGAGCCCTCAAATCACATCAAAAAATACGAATCGCACCCCAATTCAAGCCTATTGAAACTAAGGTAATTCCAACTTCTACAAACGATGTCAAAACCTATCAAATCACGCCCGATTGACCCCAAATCTTGCACACAAGTCACAAATGACTCCATAGACCTACTCCAACTCCTGGAATTCCAATCTGAGCCCGGTAACGATAAATCCCACTCTCGGTCAAACTTTCAAATTTCCAACATTTGCTATTTCAAGCCTAATTCAACTACGAACCTCTAAAACACAATCTGGACACGCTCCTAAGTCCAAAATAACCCAACAGATCTAACAGAACCATCAAAACTCCATTCCGAAGTTGTTTACTCATAAGTCAACATTCGGTCAACCCTTTCAACCTAAGCTTCCAAATTTGAGACTAAGTGTCTTAATTCATTCCAAAATCTCTCCAGGTCCAACTACCCAGACAAGTCACTTAACAGCTATAAAGCATAAAAGGAGCAGTAAATAGGGGAACGGGGCTACAACTCTCAAAACGACCGGCCGGGTCGTTACATCCTCCCCTTCTTAAACAAACATTCGTCCTCGAACGGGTCTAGAAACGTACAGAGTCTCAAATAGGTGTGGATATCTGCTCCGTATCTCCCGCTCGGTCTCCCAAGTAGCCTCCTCAATTGGCTGACCTCTCCACTGCACCTTCACTGAAGTTATGTCCCTTGACCTCAACTTTCGAACCTGTCGATCCAAAATGGCCACCGGTTCCACATCATAAGTCAAATCACCATCCAACTGAACCGTGCTGAAATCCAAAATATGAGACGGATCGTCGACATACTTCTAGAGCATAGAAACATGAAATACTAGATGCACACTCGACAAACTAGGTAGAAAGGCAAGCTTGTAATCCACCTCTCCAATCCTCTGGAGTACCTCAAAAGGCCCAATATACTGAGGGATCAACTTGCCCTTCTTTCCGAACCTCATAACGCCCTTCATGGGTGAAACCTTGAGCAGTACCTTTTCCCCAACCATGAAAGCAGCATCACGAACCTTCCTGTCGGCATAACTCTTCTATCTAGACTGCATCATGCGAAGTCGATCCTGAATCAATTTAACATTGTCCAAAGCATCCTGAACCAAGTTAGTACCCAATAGCCTAGCCTCACCCGACTCGAACTAACCCACTAAAAATCTACATTGTCTCCCGTACAAAGCCTCATACGAAGCCATCTTAATGCTCGACTGGTAGCTGTTGTTGTGGGCAAACTCCGCGAGCGGCAGAAACTGATCCCATGAACCCCCAAAATCAATGACACAAGCGCATAACATATCCTCCAATATCTAAATAGTGCGCTCGGACTGTCCGTCCTTCTGAGGGTGAAATGTTGTACTCAACTCAACCTGGGTGCCCAACTCTCCAAAGTTGTGATGTAAACTGCGTGCCCCGATCTGAAATGATGGACACCTGCACATCGTGAAGGTGAACGATCTCGCGAATATAAATCTCAGCCAATCGCTCTGAAGAATAAGTAGTCCCAACTAAAATGAAGTGCGCGGACTTGGTCAGCCGATCCACAATCACCCAAATAGCATCGAACTTCCTCAAAGTCTATGGGAGCCCAACTACAAAATCCATGGTGATCCGCTCCCATTTCCACTCTGGAATCTCTAGCCTCTAAAGAAATCCACCTGGTCTTTGATGTTCATACTTTACCTGCTAACAGTTAAGGCACCGAGCTACAAACCCCACTATATCCTTCTTCATTCTTCTCCACCAATAGTGTTGCCTCAAGTCCTGGTACATCTTCGCGGCACCCGGATGAATGGAATACCGCAAACTGTGGGCCTCCTTAAGAATCAACTCACGTATCCCATCTACATTAGGCACTCAAACCAGACTCTACATCCTCAACACCCCATCATCTCCAATAGTAACATCTCTGGCATCACCGTGTTAGACCGTGTCCTTAAGGACAAGCAAATGGGGATCATCATACTGGCGCTCTCTGATGTGATCATGTAAGGAAGACCGAGAAACTATACAAGCTAGAACCCGGCTGGGCTCCGAAACATCTAATCTCATGAGCTTGTTGGCCAAGGCCTGAACATCAACTGCAAGAGGTCTCTCACCAACAAGAATGAATGCAAGGTTGCCCATAATCATTGACTTTCTACTCAAGGCATCGACCATCACATTGTCCTTCCCCAGATGATACAAAATAGTGATATCATAGTTCTTTAGCAACTCCAACCATCTCCACCGTCTCAAATTTAGATCCTTCTGTTTGAACAAGTGCTGGAGGCTCCGATGATTCGTAAATACCTCGCAAGACCGTAGACACCATGCCTCCAAATCTTCAATGCATGAACGATGGCAGCCAACTCCAAATCATAAATAAGGTCGTTCTTCTCATGGAGCTTCAAGTGACATGAAGCATAAACAATCACTCTACCTCACTGCATCAATACACACACAATACCAATTCGAGAAGCATTACAATACACTATATAAGAACTAGAAGCTGAAGGTAGAACTAGAACTTGAGTTGTGGTCAAGGCAGACTTGAGCTTCTGAAAGCTCTCCTCACACTCATCTGACCACCTGAAAATAGCACTCTTTTGGGGAAATTTGGTCAAAGGCGATGTTATAGACGAGAAACCCTCCACGAAGCAACGATAATAACCGGCCAAGCCGAGAAAGCTCCGAATCTCCGTAGCTGAGGATGGTCTGGGCCAACTCTGAACCACTTTTATCTTCTTTGGATCCATCTGAATCCCCTCACTAGACACCATGTGCCCCAAGAACGCCACTGAACTAAGCCAAAACTCACATTTGGAGAATTTGGCATAAAACTTCTCATCCCTCAACCGCTGCAACACAATCCTCAAATGCTGAGCATGATCCTCCTTGCTACGAGAGTACACTAGGATGTCATCAATGAACACTATGACAAACGAGTCAAGATAAGGCTGAAATACATTGTTCATCAGATGCATGAATGGTGATGGGGCGTTGGTTAGCCCAAAAAACATCACAAGAAACTCATAATGACCATAACAAATCCTGAATGTTGTCTTTAGAATATTCGAGTCCCGAATATTCAACTGGTGATACCCAGACCTCAAGTCAATCTTAGAGAACACCCTCGCTCCATGAAGCTAGTCAAATAGATCATCAATGCACGGCAAATATTACCTATTCTTGATTGTAACTTTGTTCAACTACCTATAATCGATGCACATCCGCATATTACCACCCTTCTTCTTCAAAAACAGAACCGGTGCACCCCAAGACGACACACTAGGCCTAATAAACTCCTTACCAAGAAGTTCCTGAAGCTGCTCTTTCAGTTCCTTCAACTCAGATGGTTCCATACGATACAGAGAAATAGAAATAGACTGAGTGCCCGACACCAAGTCAATACCAAAGTCAATATCCCTGTCGGGCGACATGCCCGATAGGTCTGCAGATCCGAAAAATATTGCACCATCGAAACAGAATCAATAGTAGGAGTATCAGCACCAACATCCCTCACAAAGGCCAAATAAGATAAACAACCTTTCTCAACCATTCGATAGGTCTTCAAATATGAAATCACTCTGCTGAGAACATAGTTTAGAGAACCTCTCCACTCAATCCTTGGCAACCCCGACATCGCCAACGTCACGGTTTTGCGTGACAATCTAGCATAGCATGACATAGAGATAACTAATACATACCCAAGATCACGTCAAAATCAACCATACAAAGCAATAAGAGATCAACTCTAGTCTCCAATCCCCCAATAGTCACTACACACGATTGATATACATGGTCCACAATAATAGTACCGCCCACTGCTGTAGATACATGAACAAATAAAACTAAGGACTCACGGGGCATATCCAGATAATTAGCAAAATATGATGATGCATATGAATAAGTGAAACCAGGGTCAAATAATATAGAAGCATCCCTGTGGCACACTAAGACAATACCTGTAATCAATGCATCTGAAGCAAAAAATTTGGCATGACAGGAATAGCATAGAATTGGGCATGAACGCCACTTGATCGTCCTCCCCCTCTTGGGAGACCCCTAGCTGACTAGGCCCCATCCCGAGCTGGCTGGGCGGGTGGTGAAGTAACTGGTGTTGAAATCGCAACCTGACTCCTCTGCTGCACTAGACCTCCCAGACGACGAGGACACTGCCTCCACATATGCCCAAACTCCCCGCACTCGAAGCAACTCTCCGGTGCTGATGGTGAGGACTGAAGGGAGCCCCGAGCACCGGGATAATTGCTAGAAGGACCTGGCATAGATGAACCCTGAACCAATGGAGCATGGGACAAACTCTGAGCTGGAAGGGCACTGAGAGATGACTGACCCTGATGAGGACTGAATGAACCATGGCTGGATGATGCACCACGGTGAACTGGATGAGTCGTCTGAGCATGCCTATAAGTATGACCCCAAGAAGGAATACAGCTGAAACCACCCAATCCACAAGGCCTCTTGGCCTCCCGCTCACCGCGCTTTTGATTGCGAACCATATCTATCTGTCGAGCAATATCAACCACCTCGTCGAAAGTAGCACCCGATACCCTCTCCTGAGTCATAAGCAACCGCAGATGATATGTGAGGCCATCAATGAACCTCATAATCCTCTCCTTGTCAGTGGGAACCAACCAAACTGCGTGACGCACCAACTCAGAAATCCTTATCTCGTACTGGGTCACAGACATGCCCTGCTGAAATAGTTGCTCAAACTGGTTGCGCAGCTCCTCCCTGCAAGACTACGACACGAACTTCTCCAAAAAGAGGACGGAGAACTCCTACCATGAAAGTGGTGCTGCACCGACCGGCCTGCGCCTCTCATAAGCCTCCCACCATCTGAAGGCAGCCTCAGTGAATTGAAAAGTAGTGAACGAGACCCCACTGGTCTCTAAAATACCAGTCGTGCGAAGAATCCGCTGGCACTTATCCAAGAAACCCTGGGCATCCTCTCTCTAGTCGCATCTGCTCATCATCAGTCATAACGGGGACCACCTGGGCCAAAGCAACTGCAACTGGCTGGGCTGGTAGTACCCCCCAGTGTCTGGAGTCCCTGTATCACCTGCTCTGGAGTACGGGCGGCAGGAGTCTGAGTACCTCCCCCGGCCTGAGAAGTGGCTGCTGCGGCCGGAACAGAGACCGCCTGAGCAAGGCTGGTGAACACTGTCAAAATCTGAGCCAAGGCTTCCTAAAGGCCTAGAATCACAATGGGCACAACTGGTGCCTGAGCTAGACCCGCTAGCTCAACCGTATCTGGTACCTGCTCCTGAGCTAGAGCGACTGGTGGATCTGCAGGTGCTGCTCTATCTATCGTACGAGCTGCACCTCTGCCCCAACCGCGGCCCCTACCGCGACCTCGTTCTCTCGCGACCCTAGCTGGAAGTACTGGTGGTTGTCCGTCCTGTCCGGTAGTATGTGTCCTCACCATCTGTGAGAGAATAGAATATAGATGTTTATTTACCGGAATCAATAAGTCCGCTCGACAAGAATACAAGAATTTGAAATTTCCGAAGGGTTCGGCAACCTTTTGAAGATAAGTAGAGACGTCTCCGTACCAATTCGCAAGACTCTACGAAACCTACTCATGACTCGTGAGACCTATGTAACCTAAACTCTGATACCAACTTGTCACGACCCAAAACTTAGCCTATCATGATGACGCCTAACGTGGTACTAGGCAAGCCGACTTTTCAAAATACTTCCATATTTTTAAATAAAAAAATAAGAATAACACACGTTTAAATCATTAAAACTCGCAAAATGGATAGAAAGTCAAAACCAATATAGAAATTCCCAATATCGGGGTGTCAATGAGTATATGAGCGTCTAAACATCACAATTCTGGAAGTATTGTCTATAATAGTCAGAAACTAAATACATAAAGCGGAAAGATATGGAAGGAGAGACAAGGTCTGCGAAATGCCAGGCAGTTGCCTTGAAATCTCCACACAATCGACTGTGCAAAGGAATCAACACCCACCTTCTCCGGAAATACCTGGATCTGCACACGAAGTGCAGGGTGTAACGTGAGTACAACCAACTCAGTAAGTAACAAGACTAAATAAAGGACTGAGTATAGTAGTGACGAGCTTCACAGTTATAGTTCAATTGCAGTAGTTTCAACATAGGAAGGTAGGCATGCTTTCAAGTTTGACAATTTAGGCCACAACAGTCAATCCATGTCAAGTTCAGGTGAAACAGAATATAATATCTCTCAGAAATTACAAGAGTGTAATATATGACAGCTGAAGTGCAACATAAATGAAAGTCAAATGCATCCTCCCAGAGCAACAGTCACTCAGTCCTCCCATTCACTCCAACCTCACCATCACTCATTCCTCACAGTCACTCATTCCTCTCAATCACTCAGTACTCGGCACTCGCACTCAGTAGGTACCTGCGTTCACTGGAGGTGTGTACACACTCCGGAGGGGCTCCTTCAGCCCAAGCACTATAACAAGCCAATCATGGCATAAATCAATGAAACATGCTGCGATGTACCGCCCGATCCCATAAATATCCTCACAATCAGGCCCTCGGCCTCACTCAGTCATTAACCTCTCCAGTCTCTCAAAAATCATGATAATCAGCCCAAACAACAATGACATAATGCATCAATAAAGAACAATAGAGACTGAGATGTAATATGCAAGTAAAACTATGACTGAGTACAAAATAATATTTTAGCAGATAATTCAATATGTTCACGACCTTTGTGGGTCCCTACAGTGCCAACACATAGTCTAAACATGATTTCTAACATGATTTGTAGTTCAATTTATCTAATACATGGAGAATGTACGGATAACAACAGATTATTCAACTACACAGTTCTATGGAATTGACCAAGTCACAATTCCTACGGTGCATGCCCACACGCCCACACGCTCGTCACCTAGCATGTGACCAGCACATCCGTGTATTTTTCCTGATTTGAGTTGTGATGACCTATCTGGTGAGGTCCATACTATATATACTCCGGTTGAGGAGGTAACTACTTAGTGAGAGCCTGAGTTTACCATTCAGAGAAGGATTGTACCTCGTATTTATATTTGTTCATACTGTTTACCTCTTATTGTATCTGTCTTATTGGACCACTAGTAAGTGTCGATGTCGACCCCTCGCCACTACTTCTCTGGGGTTAGACTAGATACTTACTGGGTATGCGTTGATTTACGTACTCATGCTATACTTGTTGCACTTATTGTGCAGGTATATATATGTTTCCTGTGGCCCTCTGGGTGCAGAGGCACGACTTTTGCGAGGACTTTACGGCGAACTGCATTTCTTTGTTACGATCTGCAACATACAAAGTCACCATCAGATTTATTTATATTCCTTGTCTAACTTGTATTCCAGACGGTTGTTGTATTATTATTGTACTCCTTAGTAGATGCTCATCTTTGTGATACCGGGTTTTGGGGGTTCCTACTGGTTGTTCATTATTGTAGTTCATGTAATTATTATCATTTCACCTTGAAATTTATATTTTTATACATGAATTGGAAAAAAAATCACTGGTTTACTACAAGTACCAGCTTTTATACTAGTTAATTAATGGGAATTATGATTTTAAAGTAATCAAAATGAGTAATTAAATTGCTCGATCATCGTTGGCTTGCCTGACGGCGACATTAGGCACCATCATGACCTATAGTGGATTTTGGGTCGTGACAAAATTAATTTCAATTATAATTTCAATTAATTAAGCCAGCAGAATGAGTTCAAATAGTTCAATTATTACATAATAAAGTCCTAAGTCTACCCGAACATAAACATGCTTTAGCTACGTACGGACTCTCGTCACCTCGTGCATACATAGCACCCATAACTAGTAGCACATAACAATTACATCACCTAGGGGGTAGTTTCACCCTCACAAGGTTAGACATGCGACTTACCTCGCTCTGAAATTCCATAACCGGCTCCAACGCCTGTCTAACACCTCAAACCAAAAGCCCATTGATCCAGACTAGTCAAACAATCATGAAAAACTAATAAAAATATACTCCAACATCATACTTAATTAATTTATAACAATTCCAAACTCTACTCGAAAAGTTAATAGAGTCAACCCTCGGGCTCACGTGCCCGGATTTTAAATTTTTTTGAAGATAACCATTACCCATAACATTACAAAATCAAATATATAATTTATTCCTAATTCCATTTTCAAACTCGTGGTCAAAATCCAAAAATACCATTTTCTAGATTTTCTATTAAAATCCCAAATATTTTCACAATTTTTCATGTTTAAATCCACATATATTCCATGTATGTAACACATAACGGTAGGAATCACTTACCTCACGAAGGATGAATAGAAGGGCACTCCAAAATTTTCCCCAAGGCCGGCTCCAATGAGAGAAATGAGGTGAAATGAGCATAACCCACAAACTTAAATAAAGCATTCTGCCCAGCGACTTTCGCACCAGCGGTCCATCAGGCGCACCTGCGAAAAAATCCATCACAGGTGCGGTTCTCTCCAAGCCTAGGAAAATCCGCTTCTGCGGACCAAATTCCGTTCCTGCGTGACCGCTCATGCTATCCAGCCCTTGCTCCTGCGCACTCGCACATGCAGAGACCTTTCGCTTTTGCGACCCCACCTGCCCAACTGGCATTCCGCTTCTACGGAGCATTCTTCGCATCTGCGGCCATCCCAGCTCCAGACCAAATGTCACTTATGCGACCACAGCGCCGCACCTGCAGGGTCGCATCTGCGGCCAAAGTCTCGCAAGTGCGATTACACCAGAAGCCTTAAGCTTCAGAAATTCTTTAAGTCCAAAATTCAATTCGATTCCAATCCGATTCGCGCTCGGGCCCCCCGGACTCCATACAAACATACCAACAAGTTCCAAAATACAATACGGACTTAGTCAAAGCCTCAAATCAAGCCAAACATCAAAACTACGAATCGACGATCGAAACCTTTCTTTAAACTTTCAAACATTCAAACTTCGCCGAACGCGTTCGAATCATACTTAAACATTCCGGAATGACGCCTTTACACATACGTTATAAATCACGATACGAACCTATTCCAAGGCTCGAAACCTTAAACGGACATTGATAACACCAAAGTCCACTTCAAATCAAACTTAAGAAATTCTTAAACCTTCAAAATGCTAACTTCCATAATAAGCGCTGAAGTGCTCCCGGACCACCCGATACTCAACCCGAACATACGCCCAAGTCCGAAATCATCATACGAACCTATTAGAACCTTCAAATCCCGATTCCGAGGTCGTTTACTCAAAAGTCAAACTTTGATCAACTCTTCCAACTTTAAGCTTCCGAATTGAGAATTTTCCATCTGAATCAACTCCGAGCTTAACGAAATTTAATTTCGACGTATAAGTCATAATACCTGAAGTGAAACAACTCAAGGCCTCAAACCGCCAAATGACACGCTAGATCTCAAGACGACCGGTCGGATTGTTACAAGTAAATTTCGTTTCATCTTCTTAAAATTGGATAATCTTGAGTATTTAATATTGCATTAGGAGGGTGTTTAATTTTCTAATAGGTCATCAGCATTTATCATTGAAAGAAATTACACTTTTTAAATTTTTTTATAATTCAAACACATTTTTAACAATCTTATGTGATTGCTTAAATTCTTTTTACATATTGACATGAAATACACGAGCAACGCGCGTGCCCCGAAACTAATTATTATAAAAGTGGGAACCTCCAAATTAAAAAGTTGAAAGACTTAAATGTCTTTCTAAATAATTTGAATAACCTAATTATAAATACAAAGAATTTTAAAAAATAACATGTACGAAGAACCCAATCCTATTCTCCATGCTCCTTCACTAATAGTCATAACCATTCAAATAATCACCTTCTTTCTCACTCTTTTTCTCTTATTTACTTGATAGATAAAAAAATTATGAAAAAATTACTACCATCCGTTACCATTATGAGAGGGACTTTTGGTCAATTAGGAAAGCTGGCTTGCACAAGCTTTTCCTTGAAATTAAGGAGTATACGTTTGACGATTTCTGCACCTTCTTCGATTGTTAAGTTTGTTTCTCTATTTTCATTCTTGTTTTAAATTTTAAGAGTTAAATAAGACCAATTTGCTTTCCTTTTAAAAGTGTCAAATTGATATGAATAGTTTTCATTTAATTTTTCCGCATTCAAACAGTTTTTTAGAGTCTATCACCCTTCTTAAATAATCTAATATATTATGAACAAATGAACTAATTAGAAAAAGGAAAGCTAAACTAAGAGAGTATGATAATTGATGAGAATTAAAGACCAATTCTAGAGAACTTTTCGAAGAAGAATTTCAAATTGAAATTTCTTAATATTTTAAAAATTAAGTAATCGTTTTCTATTCTCTCCAATACAGGTTTGAATATTCATACTACAAAAGAAAATTATATTACAAGTCACAACAACAGTCGCAGAACCACCATTAGAATTATTAAAAGTATGTGTGTATTTTAAATTTATGACAAAAAACAAAAAAATTGGCAAGTGCATGAAATTGTTTGTCACGACCCAAATTTCGGCCTATCCGCTTCTAGAGCATATTCTTTATCAACTAAAAATAGTACAAAGGAAAAGACAAGGGTGCTCCCCCTCCGTAGGATGTCGTGACACCAACTAGTCTCTAAGACTAGGTAAGCCTATACTCACAAAATTAAAGACATAATTTAACCAGAACAACTACGAAGCATGAAACTGAAATTCTCATAGTAAAACCAATGATCCTAAGTGCAATACAATATTCCAAAACTGGTAGTAGAAGTCATACGCTCTACTGAGTTTGCTAGAAAATCCCTAAATATAACTGTTCGGAATAGAATTAAATAGTACAAGTACAATGTCAAAAGATGACTCCGAGGCCTACGAACGCGACGACAAGTTTACCTTGAGTCTCCACAGCAATGCTCGACCAGCCAGCTAATAATCAACAATATCCGAGGCACCTGAATCTGCACAAAAATGTGTAGAAGCATAGTATGAGTACACCATAACGCTACCCACTAAGTATCAAGACTAACCTCAATGGAGTAATGACGAGGAACAATCAAGACACCCATTGGATTAAACAACCTGAACAAGTATAAATGTAGAACTAATAGGGAACAATATCAATATAAAGTTAGGCATGATGACAATAATAATACAATGTTTTTAATAGGAACTAAAAGCAATAGTTAGCAACGAGACACAACAAGTAATAACATTGTAGAGTAAACTGATCACAGTTCAAATTCGGTAAAACCAAATAAAGAAAAACAATTGACAACTCAATAAGAACAAATACCTTCACACCAGGTTTATCCAAGAATTTCCATGAGGTACCAAACCTCAAAATCACAAATCACGGGTCCCAATTCGTGAACCCTAATCACTTGACATCATGTGCCCATATTACAATTCATAACAGCATGGACAACTCACGTGCCAAGGGAGTGGCTATCTAATATCCGCACGGACCACTCAAGTGCCAACAAGATAACTCTCACACATAAGGCAAAGACATGGGAGTACATGCAAATGGTCAAGACATCGGGATTCATCTTCTTAGACCGATATAGGTGGTTTATTTACGTGTACGCTTGTGCAAGTGTTCTACCATAATTCAAGTCAACAAGTAAGAGTAGAGACAATGAATGGCACATAAGAAACGATCACCACTTAATGTACAGAGTAATAAAGACAATAATGAAGATGAAACAATGAATAGTACAACAAGATTAGCTGCATAGAACTAAGCAAATAGTGTAACACAGAGAAAGACAATTAATAGTATGCTAAGGAAACAACAATCAAAGACAAGTACAAAAGAATGGGGAAATGTCAACAAGAGTCATTACCGAGGTATCGTATCGTAGTCTTAAATCACAATATGAATCACAATCTTTTCTTATATCACCGTGGAAACCTTTAAATTTAGTTTTAAAAATCATTTTTTTCCGAAATAGCATCCCGCGGTTTAGCCCACCTTATAACACTGCATGGCTTCTACTAGTTCCCCTACTAGCCATGCGTATCAAGCCCACCTTATCTCATCGCATGCGTTTCAACACCCAGATCGTACACCACCACATGCGTATCAATAGTAACAACAGCACGACAGAAACCTCGTGCAAATACCGAAAAATCCTCCTAACAAGAACACGTGTGCCAAAATATAACAACTCAATAAAATGACTTTCACAATATGTGCCCATATTCCACAACATATCCTCAAAACAGTTTCAATATCACAACCACGCATATCCCTCGGCTCAACAACACTGTATACAACAACAATAACAACAACAACAACAACAACAACAACAACAACAACAACAATAATACGAGAATACGGCAAGTAAATCAACTCGGGAACTTCAGAATACAAAGAAAAGGTAGAACGCGCTCACAAAGAAAGACACAACAGGGAATACTGGTCTCAACAATAATAGCTCAACAAGGAAGAGATAATGTATTGCAATGATTCCACAAAAGTACAATTCGATGATAAGAGAAATAACATGAATCAATGATTCCAAATAAGGATAAGTCGTCAATGAAAAGTGATAACAAAACTTCATTAAGGTTGAGCAATTACGGAAGAGATACAACAAGTTCAATTAAGAATAAGAAATTACGGAAAAGATACTAATAACTTCAATTAAGGATAGATAATTACAGAAAAGATAATAATAACTTCAGTTAAGGATAAGCAATTACGGAAAGGATAACATGGCAATAAAAGAGGCAACAACTTCAGTTAAGGCACATAAGAGTTTAATCGGCAATAAGGATAGAACAAGAAGCAATGAATTCCAAATAAGACACATAAGGGTGAATTTAGTAAATGGGGGTTTTTAACATTAAAAAAACAACTTCATATCTAATGAACATAAGAACCCAAGAGCCCTAAACGGTCAAATTTCCACAAATAAGACCGAGCACGTACTCGTCACCTCACGTACACGGCCTTCACATGACAAAATTAGCACAAATGACTTAAATCCTAAGGGGTAGTTCCCCCTCCCCCCCAACAAAGTTAGGCAAGATACTTACATCAAAGAAGCTAGACTGTTACTCTAAAATAACCTTCTCGAGTGAAACAACCTCCGGACGGCTCTAATCTAGCCAAAATAACTTAAAATCATAAATAAAACTCATAGGAAACAATCCCGGATAACAAAGATTCAACCTTTAATTAAAACTAAAAAGTCAACCCCCTGGCTCGCACCTCAGAACTCGATAAGATTCACAAAACCCGAACATCTATTCCGATATGAGTTCAACCATACCAAAATTACCAATTTCCAACATCAATTCATCCTTCAAATCATCATTTTACATTTTGAAAGATTTTTAGAAAATTTCCTATTTTCTTCCTTTCAATTCACTGATATAAATAAGTATGAAATCATGAAATATAATCAATTTAAGTTAAGAAACACTTACCCAAATCAAACTCATGAAGAACCCCACAAAACTCGCCCAAATCCGAAGTCTACAACTCAAAATATGAAGAAAATACCCAAAACCTCGATTTATAAGATTCTGCCCAAGTATGATCGCACATGCGACATAATTAGTCGCTTTTGCGACAAAAGAATCGCACCTGCGAAGCCCACTAATCAGCTTCCCTCTCGCACCTAGGGACATTCTTCTGCTTTTACGCAACCGCAGGTGCGCACGCCCAAATCGCTTTTGCGCTCCAGCTCGCCTCTGCGTCCAATATCTCGTTTCTGCGGAGCCGCAGATGCGCACCAATTTCCGCATCTGCGAAGACTACCAAGCCGAGCCTTTCTCGCTTCTGCACCTTAATCTTCGCACATACGACCATCGCACTTGCACTCAGTGGTCTGCAGGTGCGACCACACCAGAACTCAGCCCAAACCGGCCTCACCCAAAAATGCTCAAATTGATCTGAAGCTCATCCGAAACTCACCCGAGTCCCTCGGGACCCCGTCTTAATATACCAACAAGTCCAATAACATAATATGGACTTAATCGAGGCCTCAAATCGCATCGAACAATGTCAAAACTATGAATCGCACCACGAATCTAACCTGTGAATTTTCAAATCTTCCAACTTCCAAAACTCGTGCCGAAACATTTCAAATCAACCCGAAATGACGTTAAATTTTTTATTCCGGTCCCATATGACATAACGGATCTAATACAACTCTTGAAATTACAATCCAATCCCGATATCATCAAAGTCAACTCTCGGTCAAACCTCTCATCCTTGCAAAACTTTAACTTTCTAATTTTCGCCGAAATACTTCAAATTACCGTACGAACCTCCAAATCCAAATTCGGACGCATGTCTAAGTCCAAAATCACCATACAAAGCTATTGAAATCATCAAAACGTCATTTCAGAGTCGTCCACATAAAAGTCAAAACTCTGATCAACTCTTACGACTTAAACTTCTAAAACATGAATCTTTCTTCCGAATTCATCCCGAATAATCCGAAAATTGAACTTGATCACACACGCAAGTCATAACACCTAATACGAAGCTTCTTGAGACCTTAATTTGCCGAAAGGGACACAAATTCTCAAAATGGCCGTCATGGTCGTTACATTGTTGAAGCAGCAAATGTTAAAAATGAAACCTTAGCAATATCAAGGGCTATTAATGATAATGCATTTTAAAGAGGTGCGCTTAATTTTCATATGATGACATTTTGACTTTTGTTATTAAAATATTTAAAACAAAAAGTATCTAAATTAATTATACTGTAGTTTTTATTATTAAAATATACTATATAGTTTGACTTGCCAAGAAGTTTATGAAATAAAGATTTTTAAAATTTGTGATCTTAAACATGTCATAATATTGTGTGAATATAAGACTTTTGAAACTCATAAAATATGCCATAATATTTTTGATTATATAATATAGTTATTAAGAAGAAAATATTAAGTTTAAGTTAAATTATTTTTAAATTTTAAAAAAGCTCATTCTATTTGAAACGTACATGTAGAATCAAACTAGGATATGTTAAATATAAGTGCTATTTGAGTATTATTGTCACGACCCAAATAGGATGGCCGCGACGGGTACCTGGTGCCTTACTCAATTGAGTACCAATATAATGTATCTTTATTATCATACCATCATGGGTAAATGGTCCAGAAGAGCCGTCATGAGATAAATAGAATAATACATAAGGGAATGCTCGACATAGGACGACCCAACATGATATACAAACTTATACCTGTGACATACAGGCCTATAAGGCCAACATGATTATTTGTATACTCAAAACATAGGTCGACAAAGCCATATAAGTATCCATACATATGGCATCTCCCTACAAGCCTCTAAGAGTACATAAACATCATAAAGGCCGGGATAAGAGCCTACCATGCCAGTCATTACATGTCCAAAGCATACTGACCAAATAGGCAACTCCAGAACAAGTGGAGTGCACCAACACTGTAATGACCCGTCCAGTTATTTTGAGTATTATAGGCCCGTCCCCCTATTAATTTCTTATTCCATGCTCATTGGGTGTTATGTGACTTGTCGGGGTAGTTGGTTTGGTTCCGAGAATATTTCGGAATAAATTGGGACACTTAGTCCCAAAGTTAGAGCCTAAGTTGAAAGAGTAGATTGGATATTGACTTATATGTAAATGGCTCTGGAATAGAGTTTTGATATTTCTAATAGCTCCGTAGAGTGATTTTGGATTAAGTAGTGTGTCCGAATATTGATTTGGAGGTTCGTAGATTATTTTGGCTTGAATTGGTGAAAGTTGAAAAACATAAAAGATTGGAGAGTTGAGAAGTTTGATTGAGAGTTAACTTTATGGTTACCGGGCTCGGATTTGGTTTCGAAAGTTTGAATAGGTCTGTTGTGTCATTTATGACTTGTGTGCAAAATTTGAGGTTAATCGGAGTTGGTTTGGTATGTTTCGGCATTAGTTTTGGAAGTTAGAAGTTCATAAGTTCATTAGGCTTGAATCGATGAGCGATTCGTGGTTTTAGTGTTGTTCGATGTGATTTGATGCTTTGAGCGAGTTTGTATGATATTTTAGGACTTGTTGGTATGTTTTGTTGAGGTCCTGGGAACCTTGGGTGTGATTCAGATCATGTTCGGCGCATTTTGAACTTGGTGGGACTACTGATGTTTCTGTGCTTGTTTCCTTACATGCGATCGTGTGTGGAGGATCAAGATCGCGAAGGGAGTTTCATGTAGCTGAGGAAATTTGTGCTATGAGTTCACGAATAGGTTTCTGCGATCGTGAAGCTTTGAGAGTCAGTGAATCGTGAACGCGTGAGCTGGGCCACAATTGCGAAGAAGAAATGAGGAGACTGGAGTTCACGCGATTTGTTCTTCGCAGTCGCATGAGGTGGTTCGCGATTGCGTAGGTCGGGGTGTCTGTATATCGTGTTCGCGACTGTTGGTTCGTGTTCGTGAAGAGTACTTTGAGGGTATCTTGATTTTTGTTCTTCGCAATCGCAAAGAGAAACACCTAGGCTGAATATAAGTTTTCAAAAACGAGGGTTAGAATAAAATTTCATAATTGGACTTTGGGAGCTCGGATTGAGGCGATTCTTGGAGGGATTTTCAAGGAATTGATTGGGGTAAGTGATTCTAACTCAGATTTGGTTAATATACATAAATATATCATTGTTTTAATCATTTAATTAGTATTTTGGGTTGGAAAAATTGAGGAAAATTGTAGAAACTTCATAGGCTTAATTTGAGGATTTGAAGGTCGAGTTATGATCGGACTTGAGTAATTTTGGTATGGTTGAATTCGTGGTTGAATGAGTGTTTGGATATTGTTAATTTTATCGTATTCCGAGACGTGGGCATGGGTTGAATGTTTTAGTTGACCTTTTTACCTTAGTTAAAGATCATAGCTTTATTAATTGGAATCAATTCGTATAGCTTTTATTGATAGTATTACATTATTTTTGGCTAGATTCGAGCCATTCGGAGGTCGATACGTATGGGAAGGGCTTGCTAGCGAAGTGATTTGATTTGCTTGAGGTAAGTATCTTATTTAAACTCAGTTGAGGCACTAGTTACCTGAATTGTTGTGATAGCTACGTGCTATTGGGTGCGCACATGCGTGGGGATGAACCCATGTGCAGGCACCAGGGTCATTTATTCATGTTCGGGTTGTGCTCGTGATCTTATAAGCCTAAGATTGACTGTTAAGATTCAAGATATCATATTTCTTATATTTGTCACATTTTGTGTGAACTATTTGAGCCATGTTTGAGGCTACATAGAGGTTTAATCCCTGAACGAACTTGATAAATACTTTTCAGTGATGAAATTGCCTATTTGAGCTATGATAACACACTTTGCACATGCCTACACTTTAGCATGTCATTTATACCAGTCCAGAAGCAAGTGAATTTTGATTCATTCATCACATACATGTATACTTGTTTAATTGCTCATGTATGATATGTTTGGACTGTAGGCATGTGACCATACATGGCGAATTATGTTATTGGTACGTGAGTTGTCCGTGCAACACGTGATTTATTCGTGCTGATCCATATATTAATGTTATTGACATGTGAGTTGTCCGTGTAGCACATGAGTTATCCATGTAGCACTTGAGTTGTCAGTGCGAGTTCTATTATTAGTACGTTAGTTGTCCGTTCAGCGTGTGGAAACGAATCCATCCCCCTAGGGTCACCCTCTCATGTTTCTCTCTTGGTGGTGTACACACGGTTATTGAGAATACTGATCTGTGGTTTGGAAGGAATATGAAAATTTGAGGGAGTCTGGCCAGTGTTATGTTGGATTTTGCATTTCCTTGATCATTTATCTGATTTAATTACACATCACATATATATGCCATGATATTGTCTAAGCAGAGTATTTGAGAAACTTTACACATACACACACAGATGTTTTCTCACAAAACTTGATGAGTTAGTTTTCAATATTGTTCTGTACCGGTTTAAAAGATGAAACTACACAAGTGATAGCTAGTATCATTAATAATTTATGCTTCTTTTACCGTGCCGTGTTTATTTACAATACTTATTGAGTACATTGGGCTGCTTGTACTCATACTACACTTTGCACTTCATGTGCAGATCCAGGTACTTTTGGGCACAACGATTATTAGCTCTGGAGCTTTATCTATTTGGAGACTATCGAGGTAGCTGCCTTGGCGTCCGCAAATCTTGACTCTCCTTCTTTTAAGTTATTTGTATTGTTCTATCTTCCTAGACAATGTTTTTAGCAGTTAGACTATGTTGTCATTTAGATGCTCATGTACTTAGCAACACCCGAATTTTAGGGGATTATGTATTGAGTCGGGTATTTTCTTACCAGTTATTTATGAGATTTTGCTCTTAAGCTTATTTTATTATATTTTCAAATTTAAAGATGCACGGTTTATTTTGATTATCGGCTTGCCTTGTATTGCGATAGGCACTATCATGACATGTGAGATTTGGGTCGTGACAAGTTGGTATCAGATCCTAGGTTACATAGGTCTCACGAGTCATGATCAGGTTTAGTAGAGTCTTGCAGATCGGTACGGAGACGTCTGTACTTATCTTCGAGAGGCTGCTGAACCATTAGAAAAACTTCACTTTCTTGTGTTCTTGTCGTGCGAATTAGTTAATTTTGGAAACTAAACTTTTGTTATTCTATTCTCTCACAGATGGTGAGGACACATGTTACCGGATCGGGCGAACGACTACCGGTACCACTAGCTAGGGTCACGAGAGGTCGGGGTCCTGGTAGAGGCTGAGGTATAGCTCGTACATCTGCTAGAGAAGCACCTGTAGATCCACTAGTTGCTCCAGCTCAGGAGCAATTTCTAGATGTAGTTGAGTTGGTAGGACCAGGTCAGGCACCAGCTGTGCCCATTGTGATCCCAGGCCTTCAGGAGGCTCTAGCCTAAATATTGACTATTTACACTAGCCTTGCTCTGGCGGTTTCAGTTCAGGACACACGAGCCACTTCTTAGATCGGGGGAGGTGCTTAGACTCCCGCCGCCCGTACTCCAGAGCAGGTGGTGCAGGGACTCCAGACACCGGGGTTAGTACCAGCCCAACCAGTTGCAGTTTCGCAGGCCCATGTGGGTCCCATTATGAGTGATGAGGAGCAGAAGAGACTAGAGAGGTTTGGGAGGCTCAAGCCTTCATCATTCAATGGGGCTCAGTCAGATAGGTGCCAGCGGATTCTTTGCACGGCAGGTATTTTGGAGACTAGTGGGGTCTCATTTACTACTTTTTAGCTGACGGGGGCAGCCTTCGGATGGTGGGAGGCCTATGAGTGGAGCAGGCCAGCCGGTGCTACACCACTTTCATGGCACGAGTTCTCCGTTCTCTCTTTGGAGAAGTTTGTGCCACTAACCTGCAGGGAGGAGTTACGCAGAAAGTTTGAGCAGCTATGCCAAGAGGGTATGTCTGTGACCTAGTACGAGATGAGATTTTCATAGTTGGCTCGTCATGCAATCTAGTTGGTTCCCACAGAGAGGGAGAGGATTAGGAGGTTCATTAATGGACTCAGCTACGGGTTGCATTTTATTATGACTCGAGAGAATGCATCAGGTGATAGGTTCGACGAGGTGGTTGATATTTCTCAGCGGCTAGAGTTGGTTCGTAGTTAGGAGCGTGAGGAGAGGGATTCCAAGTGGCCTCATGGTTCGGGTGGTTTCAGCGGTGTTTCTTTTGGGGGTAGTCCCACATAGCAGGGGTCGTCCTTATAGGCCCATTTATATGGCTCGCCCGATTCATTGTGGTACATCAGTTAGCCATGGTTCTTACAGTGCTCGTTCGGATCAGTCATCATTCAGTGCGTTACCAGCACAGACTTCTTACCTGCTTCATCTTCCCAGGCTTCCACAGGCAGTTCTTCAAGTTATCAGGAGCAGCAGCTCTGTTAGAGGAGGGGTTGTTTCGAGTGCGGGGACTTGAATCATTTCAAGAAGGATTGCCCTAGACTATTTAGTGGGGTTCCATAACAGAGTTCTTGGCCGATGATACCAACACCAGCAGCTACATCACCCGCTCAGCCAGCTCGGGGTGAGGCTCAGGCAACTAGAGG
The DNA here is from genome assembly GCA_000715115.1 of Nicotiana otophora. Lineage (NCBI taxonomy): Eukaryota > Viridiplantae > Streptophyta > Magnoliopsida > Solanales > Solanaceae > Nicotiana > Nicotiana otophora. Next base: position 242,456 of record AWOL01S0005639.1, on the reverse strand, counting down.
TCGCCCTAAAAGGGGAGGCCCATCAGGTGTCGGTCAGGCATGATTTTATGCTATCCCTGCCAGGCCAAAGGCCATTGCTTCAAACGTAATGATCACAGGTATTATTTCAGTGTGTCATAGGGATGCTTTCATATTATTTGACCCTGGTTCTACTTATTCCTATATATCATCATGTTTTACTCGATATTTGGATATGCAACGTGGATCCTTAGTTTCACTTGTTCATGTATCAACACCGGTGGGCGATATTATTATTGTGGACCATGTGCATCAGTCGTGTGTGGTGACCATTGGAGGGTTGGAGACTAGAGTTGTTTTCTTATTACTTAGTATGGTTGATTTCGACGTGATTTTGGGTATGGATTGGTTGTCCCATATCATGCTATTTTGGATTGTCGCGCTAAGACCATGATGTTGACGATGCCAGGGTTACCGAGGAGCGTATAATGACCAGACCGGTCGTTCTGATCTCTAGCATATCGCTCGGTGGTCAGAGGCCTTGAGTAGATTCACTTCATGTTTTATGACTTGTACGTGTGGTTGAAATTGAATTTTGAAACGTTCAGAGTTGATTCAGATGGAAAATTCTAATTTCAGAAGCTTTAAGTTAGAAGGATTGACTAAGATTTGAATTTTGAGTAAACGACCTCAGAATCAGGATTTGAAGGTTCCAACAGGTTCGTATGATGATTTTAGGCTAGGCGTATGTTCGGGTTGAGTATTGGGTGGTCTGGGAGTATTTCGGCGCCTATTATGGAAGGTTAGAATTTTTTAAAGTTTAAGAACCTCATAAGTTTGATTTGAAGTGAACTTTGGTGGTATCGATGTCCGTTTGGGGTTCCGAGCCTTGGAATGTCTTCTTTATGTCATTTATGACTCGGGTTCAAATTTGAATTTATTCCGGATTGATTTGGTACGTTTCAGTACAAGGTATAGAATTTGAAAAATTTCATAAACTCATAAGTTAGATTCGAGGTGCGATTCCTTGTTTCGGTTTTGTTTGATATGATTTGAGGCCTCGACTAAGTCCATATTATATTATGGGGATTGTTGGTATATTTGGTTGAGGTCCCGGGGGCCTCGGGCGATTTTGGATGGTTAATGAATCAAATTTGGATTTGAAGCATTTGCTGGAATTCTGCCTTCTGGTGCAACCGCACCTATGGAATATTGCTCGCAGGTGCGAGCTCACAGAAGCGAGATGGGCTCCGCAGAAACTGTCAGCGTGACTGAGGCAGTGGTCGCAGAAGTGGGCAGGTGAACAGTAGAAGTGAAGTCGCACCTGCGACTGGTCGATCACAGAAGCGGAAAGTGAGAGGGAGGGCTGCTTCGTACAAGCGACAGTGTTGCCGCAGAAGCGAGTCCACAAAAGCGGACCTTTTGTCCGCAGAAGCGAGGGAAGACGTAGAAGCAAAGGGGAGCATCGCATCTACAAGAGCACAGATACGCCCAAGTGTACCGCAAATACGAAAATGTCGCTGGGCAGAGTTGTTTTTACGAACGGGATTTGGCCCTTCTTCTCTCATTGTTCACTTGGGTTGGCCTAATTTGGGGAGACAATTTGAGAGGATTTTCATCAAGAAACACAAGGTAAGTGATTCCCACATATTACAAGTTAAATACATGGTTTATATATGGATTTAAACATGAAAATTAGTAGAAATTTGGAATTTTGGTGAAAAACCTAAAAATTTGGTAACTTTGGATTTTGACCACGGTTTTGGAAATGGATTAGGAATAAATTATATATTTGAGTTCATGGTGTTATGGGTAATGATTATCTTCGAAAAGTTTTAGAATCTGGGCACGTGGGCCCGAGGGTGGATTTTGATTACTTTTCGAGCGATGTTGGGAATTGTTATGAATTGATTTATTATGAGCATTAGAGTACATTTTTATTGGTTTGCACCTTATCTAATTAGCTTTGGAGAGACGGGCATTGGTTTGAGGTGTTTGAGTGGCGTTGGAGCCGGTTATGAAACTTCAGAGTGAGGTAAGTCTCTTGTCTAACTCTGTGAAGGGGAGATCACCCCTAGGTGATGCATTTGATATGTGCTACTTGTTGCAGGGGCTACATACACATGAGGTGACAAGAGTCCGTACGTAGCTAGATGCATGTTATGTTTGGGTAGACTTAGGTTACCGCTATGTTATAACTGTACTACTTGAGTTGTTTGTTGCCTATTAAATTCCTTTATTTTATGTTGCTACTTGAGACTAGACTGTGTAGCGTGATAGACTTGCTATTGTAGAGATTTGACGGGCCTCATGATTAGCCGCGAAATAATTGTACCCCTCTTACGAATTTCTCCCGCGTTATGCTTTTTCATCGAACGGTTTCCCTTAAAATTTTATAACTCACACGTCTATTCATGAGTGGGGTCAAGGACCCGTTAAGGCTTCTTATTCTAATGGGATCGGACCGTTCGACTCGGCAGTATAATAGATATATCTATGGTTCGTGCCATTCGAACCTCGACAGTGCGCACATTATATGGGATCGGCCCGTTCGCCTCGGCAGGATTATGTATCACACTCTCATGGGAGCGGGCCGTTTACCTCGACAGTATAATAGATGTATCTATGGTTTGTGCCATTCGACTCTTGGCAGTGCACACATTGTGATGGGATCGGGCCGTACGCCTCGGCATTTCTATAAAATACTCTTATGAAATCGTGCGTAATAACTAACGAGAGGCCAGTATATCTGGGAGTTTTCCTGATTTGAACTGTGACGACCCATCTAGTGAGGTCCAATATATATATATATATATATATATATATATATATTCCGATTGAGGAGGTAACTACTAGTTGAGAGCTTGAGTTATTGTTGAGAGGAAAATTTTACTACGTATTTATACTTGTTGTTTCATTTATTTACTCTGGCTCACATCTATTTACTTCAATTGTATTTGTCTTACTGGACCACTAGTAAGTGTTGATATCGACCCCTCGTCACTACTTCTCTAGGGTTAGGCTAGATACTTACTGGGTATGCGTTGATTTATGTACTCATGCTACACTTGCTGCACTTATTTTGCAGGTACATATATGTCTGGTGGTCTTTTTGGGCACAGAGGCGCGGCTAGTGCGGGGACTTTACCGTGAGATGCATTTCATGTTACGATTCCAGCGTATAGAGTCTCTATTATAGCTATTTATATTGTCCTGTCTAATTTGTATTCCAGACAGATGTTGTATTTTATTATATTTCCTAGTTGATGCTCATGCACTTGTGACACCGGGTTTTGATGGTTCCTACGGGTTATTCATTATTGTAGTTCACGTAATATTATCATTTTACCCTGTAAATTTTATTTTCATACTATTTAGTTAATGGAAATTATGATTTCAAAAGTAATAAGAATGAGTAATTAAGTTGATAAATCACCGTTGGCTTGCCTGACGGCTTTGTTAGGCCCCATCACAACCTTTAGCGAATTTTGGGTCGTGACAGCTTGGTATCCGATCTCTAGGTTCACTTGGGTCTTACGAGTCATGAGAAAGTCTAGTAGAGTCTTGTGGATCGGTACAGAGACGTTTGTACTTATCTTCGAGAGGCTATAGGGTTGTTAGGAGCACTTTCCTTCTTGATTCCTCATCGTGCGATTTGATTCCATTGAAGCTTATGCCTTCATTTCCTTTATACTCAATCTTATGCGATGTGGAGCGCTGGTTATCAATTGGAAATCAAAGAGTTGTAATGGTACTGCAAATATGGTAGAGGATATTTCTCCCTGTATATTCGATTGGGCTATTATCGTCACCTCGTAGAGGGACGTTCTGTTATTTCGGCGCAATGTTAGTATTGCCTATGGTTTCGTTACTACGTACAGTGTATTATGATGTTCATGAGTGGTTATCGCGCATTATTGGTATAAATGGTATGGTGCTTATTTGTGTGTCGCGACAATGAAAGCCTTGGAAGGAGGATTATTTGGTCCATGGTTTGGAGGTACGGCATTTAATTCCAGTGGAGGAAAGGCAATCGGACTATGGATGTTCAGGCTTTGGTTGATGGAGTAACAAGACTTGATATTTTCGAGCGTGATGGAATTCTCTTTTGTGATGTGGTGTCGTCGTCCTTGTTTGAACGTATTAAGGTTCGCCAATGTTATGGTCTTCTTTGATTTGCCTTCGGGGTAGGGTGTTGTGAAATGGTCCCTAAGAAGCGGTTGTCAGAGATAGCGGTGGGTAGCGGTTCATAATCAAATTGGTATCTCTAATGTTGATGGCTTGAGAAAGATGATCTTCTAGAAGGTTTAGAGTTGGTAAAAATTCATTATTTTCGGTGCTACAGGTTTGGATTTGATTTGAGGCAACGTTTGGGCAGCGAAGTATGAGGAAGGATATGGCGGGAAGTGTCTCGCGGTGGTTCAAGTACTAGCAAGTCAAGTATGAAAAGTAGAGGTCGATAAGTTGCTTAAAAGAGATGGTTTAACCGAAGTAAGAGTGATAGATTAGCATATGGATTATGTGGTAGGATAGCTGCGTGCCTTGAGAAAGTTTAGAGCGGTTTGGGAATAGTGATGGAAGGTGATTTGGTCTACCGATTTTATTTGGGATGGTGGCTGTTGTATCGAGGAAGATTGAATATGGCAGAAAGGAGTTTGCCTGAAATAAAGAGGGTGTGAAAACTTGACTATCGTTTTGGGATGAAACATGACATCGAGTTTAGAGCATATTGTCGGACTTTTAGTTGATGTCAACGGGGAGTGAACGAACTTGTACAGCCAATGGACGAGCATGAGCTCAGGAGGGTTTATTGATTTCGTAGTAGTGGTACCAGTGCAGTGCCGTTGGAAGATGTCAGCATAGAATTCCACATGTGGGTTATCTCCTATGAGCAGTTTAGCGGTTGCATGATGTTGATGAGGTTTTTATGAAGAGTTCTACTTACTACCCAACAGGAGGTCGAGTACGCGATTGTGGCTGATAATTATGGATGTTTTATAAAGAGTCTAATGAGAGATTTTGAGAGGTTTGGCGAGTTAATGGTGAGAGATCATGGTAATAGAGAAGGAGGAATCTTTGTGGGTTCCACATTATGTGATGGTAGCTTAAGGCTAAGTGGGGGAGCCCATCATCTACAATTGGATTGCGTGGTTGTCTGCTTGTGCGTTTTCTGATTATCGGTGCATTGATGGATCAATTATGACTAAGAAAAAGAAAACATTAGGGGTAATTCGAGCAAAGATCTTGTCGAATGTGTGCTATATTTCGCCTTATCGGTTCATGTTCATATTTTGGGAAGACTCAGAGTTTATGCTTCTTGTGGATGTGATGTACAAGGAAACGAATTCATCTAGTTGCTTCTTTGATAGGTGTTCATGTGCTAGCAGAGCGTTGGAGTTTGATTATATTCGGGGCCAGGTCAGAGTGGGTAACTCTCAACAACGGTTCTAGTGGGTTCAAGAATTAAAGTGCAATGCCTAAGGATTTCGGGTCCGTTGTATGGTTAAGGATCGAGCTTTTGCAGTGGGTTATGAAAGGGACTTGGAGTGCTCTATGTTATCATCGGTTCTGCGGTGCAGTATTGGAGAAATGAGAGGAAACAACTTTGGATTCGTAGGGGATCTTTCAGAATTAGTGTACCAGTTTGAGATGCTATTGTGCGCATAAAGAGGGTATGAGATGGTTCATGGGTATTGAGACGATGTGGTCTCGGTAATTGGGTCACTCGGGATTAGTGTTGTTGGGTTACGTTATGTTTTGAATGGAGCTATTATTACTTTTAAGGCAAGTCAAGAGTAAATTGGAAGAAGTTGGGCCGGTTAGTAATGGTTTGAATCAGCATGATTGTGGCAATGATCAGTTCTTTCGTCGTGTTAAGTTATACAAGTGGGTTGTGTTTGTACGTGCAAGCTTGACAACCATCATAATTTGATTGATTTGGGAGGTGTTTGATTCAAATGGCCTTGTTATGTGTAAATGGATCCCGAAAGAGTTATGGCGATTTAGACCACAACTCGAGGTTTGTGTTCTCTGCGGTTATGGGAATTCAGTTGCGTGTCGCAATGGTTCTTCTGAAATGAGTTAAGTTAAAGGAATCTAGCCAATGAAGTATTTATTCTACTAGTAGTTCAGGGGTTATGATGAATTCTTGCACTCTATGTAGCGGCATGATAGGTACAGTGAGCGGCATAGGAATTGAAAGTGGAGGATCAAGGTTGCGGTTCGGTGTTGGCAGGAATGTCACGAGATTGGATGAACAGGGAAGAATTCATATGTTTAGAGTAATTTGGCGTTATCGTAGTGTCACCTGAGAATGGTGTTCTGTGGAAGAGGCATTGTGTATTGATGTGCGAATTGTGATTTGCCTTACAGAATTAGTGCGGTTGGTGTATGGAGGTGCAGATTTTGCTACCTGGTACGGAAGGTCGTAGAGCGTGCCCCATGAGAAAAGTTTATTATAAGTGTGGTATGTTAGTCATTTGACTGTGAAAGATTAAAACGAGGCATGAAGATTATGGTACTATCGTTAATGTGAGAGTTTATGCCTGGAAGGCGCTCTATTCTTTGGTTGTGAAGTGTGGGAGTTGTTCCGGATTGAGACGACTTGATTATTCGCACATGTGTTGAGGTTCCGTGTAGCTTGTGCTGTTATATGAGCAAGATGGCTCTCGAGACGCATGTCATTTATCGCACCTTAGATGTGCTTGGGTTTTGTGGCGTATCGCGCTATCCGTCCCTTCAGAGTTGTATTTTTGCACTTGGCATGCTTGTGGCCGATATTCGGTATTCCGTAGGTAGAAACATTATGGCTTGATGGGTATGTCCTTATTTATTGTTATGAGTGGATCGGGTGGCACGCCACCATAGGTACATTGTTTGGATCGGGTTGCACGCCGTAATGATATCATGTGTGGATCAGGTTGTACGCCGCAACAATGAGATGTTGAGTATGGATCCCTATATCTATTCCTATGTATTTGATTTCTCATTCTCTGAGAAAAGGATTCATAGCATATGTTAGGTCATTTTATTCGTTACGCGGGCTGGGTAGTTCTTTCCCAGAGTTCGTGTTTCCTTATGTATCACATTCGAGTTTGTAGCTTGTTGGCACATTGATGGAGTCATATGAGATTTTTGGAAGTAATTGAGGTGGCTTAATACTTGAGAAGCTTGTACTGGGTGTGACAAGGATTATTAGACCTGGGATCAGTGAGATCAGAGTTATGAAGGGTATATTAAAGAGCAAATATCGTTATTCGGTTCAGAATGAGGTAATGGTTCCGATCAGGAGGAGAGACTCCATGATTTATTGATTTGTTTAGGTGGTTATAAGTTTCTACACATCTCGTCCGTCGTGGCAGAATCACGAGAGTTGGAACATGGCTTATATGTATTATGAGGTATACTATGGGCTTCGGGTCACTAAAATTATAGTTGTTATGCTTGGGGGAGGTTGCCTTGGGCAAATGAGTTATGCGGTGCATTGTGTGATATTATCATGGGTGCATGATCATGTGTGGATTCAGCATGTGGAGATTGATACGGTGTTCGTATGTTAGAATCAGGTCTTGTAAAGAAATTCGGAAGTTGGAATTTGGTTCTAAGGCTTATTGACTAAATAAAAGGAAGGATCTTCAGTATGGCTCAAGCTAATATGTTCAACTGGGTTGTGGTGGCACGGGTAGGTGCACAAGGCCTTGAACGGTGATTTTGGACAACTCCGGAGCAGTTCTTAGCACGTTCGAGGACGAACGTATGTTTAAGTGGGGAAGAATGTACGACCCGACCGATCATTTTGAGCTCTAGCACGTCGCTCAGCGGATTGAGGCCTTGAGTAGCTTCACTTCATGTTTTATGACTTGTACGTGTGGTCGGAATTGAATTTCTGAAAGTTTAGAGTTAATTCAGATGGAAAATATTAATTTCGGAAGCTTTAAGTTGAAAGAATTGAATAAGGTTTGGCTTTTGAGTAAACGACCTCGGAATCGGGATTTGAAGGTTCCAACAGGTTCGTATGATGATTTCGGACTTGGGCGTATGTTCGGGTTGAGTATTGGATGATACGGGAGCCTTTTAGTGCCTATTATTGAAGGTTGGAATTTTTGAAAGTTTAAGAACTTTATAAGTTTGATTTGAAGTGGACTTTAGTGTTATAGATGTTCGTTTGGGGTTCCGAACCTTTGAATGGCTTCGCTATGTCATTTATGACTCGTGTGCGAAATTTGAACTTATTCCGGATTGATTTGGTACGTTTCGGAACAAGATATAGAATTTGGAAAATTTCATAAACTCATAAGTTCGATTCGAGATGTGATTCGTTGTTTTGGTATTGTTTGATGCGATTTGAGGCATTGACTAAATCCTTATTATGTTATGGGGCTTGTTGGTATATTTGGTTGAGGTCCCGGGGGCCTCGGGTGGATTCTGGATGGTTAACGGAACAAATTTGGACTTGAAGCATTTGTTGGAATCCTGCCTTCTGGTGCAACCGCACCTGTGAAATTGTGCTCGCAGGTGCGAGCTTGAAGAAGCGAGATGGGCTCCGCAGAAGCGGCTAGGTAAGACTAAGGCAGTGGTCGCAGAAGTAGAGTCGCACATGCGACTGGTCGATCGCAGAAGTGGAAAGTGAGAGGGAGGGTTGCTTCGCAGAAGCGGCAGTGTTGCCACAAATGCGAGTCCGCAAAAGCGGACCTTTTGTCCGCAGAAGCGAATGGGAGCATCGCATCTGCGAGAGCTCAGATGCGGCCAAGTGTACCATAGATGCAAAAATGTTGCTGGGCAGAGTTTTTAAGAATATGATTGGCCCTTCTTCTTTCATTTTTCACTTGGGTTGGCTGAATTTGGGGAGCTATTTTGAGGGGATTTTCATCAAGAAACACAAGGTAAGTGATTCCCATCTATTACAAGTTAAATACGTGGTTTGTATATGGATTTAAACATGGAAATTAGTAAAAATTTGGAATTTTGGTAGAAAATTTAGAAATTTGGTAATTTTGGATTTTGAGCACGATTTTGGAAATGGAATTAGGAATAAATTATATATTTGAGTTCGTGGTATTATGGGTAATGATTCTCTTAAAATTTTTGGAATCCGGGCACGTGGGCTCGATGGCGGATTTTAATTATTTTTGAGTGAAGTTGGGAATTGTTATGAATTGATTTATTATGAGTATTAGAGTACATTTTTATTGGTTTGCACATTGTCTGACTAGTTTTGGAGAGACGGGCATTGGTTTGAGGTGTTTGAGTGGCGTTGGAGCCGATTATGGAACTTCGAAGCGAGGTAATTCTCTTGTATAGCTCTATGAGGGGGAAACCACCCCTAGGTGATGTATTTGATATGTGCTACTTGTTGCGGGGGCTACGTACACACGAGGTGACAAGAGTCCGTACGTAGCTAGATTTATGTTATGTCCGGGTAGACTTAGGTTATCGCCATGCTATAACTGTTCTACTTGAGTTGTCTCTTGCCTATTAAATTCCTTTATTTTACGTTGCGACTTGAGACTAGACTGTGTAGAGTGATAGACTTGCTATTGTAGAGATTCGACAAGCTTCATGAATCTATGACTCACATAGGCACGGTGACCCTACCCTATAAAGTGAAACAATAGAAAAGTTAGCCGTGAAATGATTGTACTCCTCTTATGAATTTTTTCCCGTGTTATGCGTTCATCGAAAAGTTTCCCTTAAAAATTTATAACTCATATGTCTATTCGTGAGTGGGGTCAAGGACCCGTTAAAGCTTCTTGCTCTAATGGGATCGGTCTGTTCGCCTCGGCAGTATAATAGATACATCTATGGTTCATATCGTTCGACCCTCGGCAGTGCACACATTATATGGGATCGGGTTGTTTGCCACGACAAGATTATGTATCACACTCACATGGGAGCGGACCGTTCAACTCGGCAGTATAATAAATGTATCTATGATTCATGCCATTCGACTCTCGGCAGTGCACACATTGTGATGGGATCGGGTCGTACGCCTCGACATTTCTATAAAATACTCTTATGAAATCGTGCGTACCTTAAAAGAGGCCAGTATATCTGGGAGTTTTCCCGATTTGAACTGTGATGACCAATCTGGTGAGGTCCAATATATATATATATACACACACACACACTTCGATTGAGGAGGTGACTACTAGCTGAGAGCTTGAGTTATTGCTGAGAGGAGAACTTTACTACGTATTTGTACTTGTTGTTTTGTTTATTTACTCTGGCTCACATCTATTTACTTCTACTGTATTCGTCTTACTGGACCACTAGTAAGTGTTGATGTCGACCCCTCGTCACTACTTCTCTAGGGTTAGGCTAGATACTTACTGAGTATGCGTTGAAATATATACTCATGCTACACTTGTTTCACTTATTTTGCATGTACATATATGTCTGGTGGTCGTTTTGGGCGCAGAGGCGCGGCTATTACGGGGAATTTACCGTGAGATGCATTTCATGTTACGATCCCAGCCTGCAGAGTCTTCATCAGAGCTATTTATATTATTCTGTCTAATTTGTATTCCAGACAGATGTTGTATTTTATTATATTTCCTAGTTGATGCTCATGCAATTGTGACACCGAGTTTTGGGGGTTCCTACGGGTTATTCATTATTGTTGTTCACGTAATATTATCATTTTACCCTGTACATTCTATTTTTATACTATTTAATTAATGGAAATTATGATTTCAAAAGTAATAAGAATGAGTAATTAAGTTGATAAATCACCGTTGGCTTGCCTGACAGCGGCGTTAGGCGCCATCACGACCTTTAGCGGATTTTGGGTCATGATAGATCGAGTGGAGAGTTTCTCTAGATTATGTTCCCAGTAGTGTGATTTCATATTTGAAGGCTCAACGGATGGTTGGGAAGGGGTGTTTGTCATATTTGGCCTTTGTGAGGGATGTTAGTGCTAATACTCCTACTATTGATTCTGTTTCGGTAGTGCGAAACTTTTCGGATGTGTTTCCTGCAAACCTATCGGGCATGACACCCGACAGTGATATTAATTTTGGTATTGACTTTGTGACGGGCACTCGACCCATCTATATTCCTCCATATAGTATGGCACCATCAGAGTGGAAGGAATTAAAGGAGCAACTTCAGGAGCTTCTTGATAAGGGTTTCATTAGGCTTAATGATTCGCCTTGGGGTGCACTGGTTCTGTTAGTGAAGAAGAAGGATGGTACTATGTGGATGTGCATTGATTATAGGTAGTTGAACAAAGTTACAATTAAGAACAAGTATCCTTTGCCACGCATTGATGATTTATTTGACCAGCTTCAGGGAGCTAGAGTGTTCTCTAAGATTGATTTGAGATCTAGGTATCACCAGTTGAAGATTCGAAACTCGGATATTATGAAGACGACATTCAGGGCCCGCTATGGTCACTATAAGTTCCTTGTGATGTCTTTTGGGCTAACCAATGCCCCAGCAACATTCATGCATCTGTTGAACAGTGTATTCCAGCCATATCTTGCTTCCTTTGTCATATCATTCATTGATGATATCCTGGTATACTCACGTAGCCAGGAGGAGCATGCACAACATTTAAGGATTGTACTATAGAGGTTGAGGGAGGAGAAGCTTTATACCAAGTTCTCTCAGTGTACGTTTTGGCTCAGTTCTGTGGCAATCTTGGGGCACAGGATATCCAGTGAGGGAATTAAGGTGGATCTAAATAAGATAGAGGCGGTTCAAAGTTGGCCCAGACCGTCTTGAGCTACTGAGATTAGGAGCTTTCTCGGCTTGGCAGGATATTATCGCTGCTTCATAGAGGGTTTATCGTCCATTGCAGCGTCTTTGACCCATTTGACCCAGAATGGTGCTTCATTCAGGTGGTCAGATGAGTGTAAGTAGAGCTTTCAGAAGCTCAAGACTGCCTTGACCACAACTCTAGTTCTAGTTTTACCTTCAGCATCGGGTTCTTATACAATTTATTATGATGCTTCTCGAATTGGTATTGGGTGTGTCTTGATGCAGTAGGGTAGAGTGATTACTTATGCTTCATGCCAGTTGAAGCTCCGTGAGAAGAACTACCCTATTCTTGATTTGGAGTTGGCACTCATAGTTCATGCATTGAAGATTTGGAGGCATTATCTCTACGCTGTGTCTTTTGAGTTATTTACGAATCATCGGAGTCTCCAGCACTTGTTCAAACAATAAGATCTAAATTTGAGGTACCGCAAATGGTTGGAGCTGCTAAATCACTATGATATCACTATTTTGTATCATCCCGGGAATGCCAATGCGGTGGCCGCTGTCTTGAGTAGAAAGGCAGTGAGTATGGGTAGCCTTGCATTTATTCTGGTCGGTGAGAGACCGCTTGCATCAGATGTTGATGCCTTGGCCAATCAGTTCGTGAGGTTAGATATTTCGGATCCCAGTCAGGTTCTAGCTTGTGTGGTTTCTCGATCTTCCTTATATGATCGTATCATAGAGCGTTAGTATGATGATCCCCATTTGCTTGTCCTTGAGGACACTGCTTAGCATGGTGATGCCAAGGAGGTTACTATTGGGTATGATAGGGTGTTACGAATGCAGGGTCGGATTTGTGCACCCAATGTAGATGAGCTACATGAGTTGATTCTTGAGGAGGCCCACAATTCGCGATATTCCATTCATCCAGATGCCGCAAAGATGTATCAAGACTTGAGGTAGCACTATTTGTCACGCCCTAACCTGGGGAAGCGCGACCGGTGCTCAATCGAGTGAACACGGCCGAGCAAGAATGTTAGATACTTTCTACCCAATTCACCCATGATCAAGAAAAGACGTGATTTCATTAATTATACAGTAGGAAGCTCATTCATACAATCCTAAATCGTTTCATTAGTCATTACGCCTTTAAGTCTCAAAATATACATTTCTTATAATTCGAGTGGAACAAGTGATCAAACACAACATAACTTGTTTATAATTCCTAACACTAACTTGTTTATAATTTCCAACACCCATATACAACCCACAGAGTGTCTACGGAGCCTTTAAAGATAAAAATGAGAGTAAAGATGGTGCCGGCAACAAGACCCCGGCTATACCTCAAAATGTGACCACAATAAAATAAAAGGTACAATACATGACCCCCGAATGAAATGGGGCTCACCGAGTCCGCTGAGAAGAGGATGCAGCACTATCTGTGATCAACACTGTCTGCTATGTAACCACATGCATCCATTTAAAGATGTAGCGCCCCCAGAAAAAGGGACGTTAGTACCGTCGAATAACACTAGTATGTAAAGCTAAACACCAAATCAATAGAATGAATAATAATACAAGACGAACAATCAAGAATTCAATAAGGGCTTCAAATAATATTAGAACAACAAGTTAAGGATCATATACGTTTTCAAGTCAATTTCTATATTATTAGGTTGGGTGATCTTTAGTACCAATATTCCACAATTAACAATACCTCAGTATTCTTACACGGAGTCCGATCTCGACCCGATCAACCAGGTCATCTCATTTGAGACATTACCACAATTTCATTATAATTTCCATCACAGTACCACCATGGGTGCGGCATGGCGTCCGATCATGGCCCGATCGGCTAGGCCATTTTATTTGAGACATCAACCATTTTCATAATTTCATCCACAATACCACCGTGTTCTTACACGGAGTCCGATCTCGGCCCAATCGGCTAGGTCATCGCATTTGAGACATTACCTTTTTCAGTCAATCATCTCACATCGTACTTCTTTCATATACTTTCAATTCATTGGCACTAGTGATTATGATTACAAAGTCATTCTTGGCACTTGGCCGTATTTCATAGTTCCATTTCCCTTTTTTTCCACATTCAAATATCATTATCATTATCCACAACAATAAGGCTTCCCATTCAAGACATTAAATTCACATATGAGTAATTTGGGAATCTTAGGCACATAGAGGCTTTTCATACAATTTGGCATAACAACATTTATTTCGATATTGATATGAAGTCTTAACATTTCTAAGACATATTCCACATTTTTTAACACATCCTCAAATAACAAGATAACATGATGAAGCATTTAGAATAAATATTGAACACAAACGCACTAGAAATTGCCAATTCTATAATGATCAAGGGCTTGCTTCCAATTACACGAACACCGTGGGATTCGATTCTAAGAAGAAGGGGGGTTTAGCCAACATACCTCAATTGAGCTTCTCAAACTCTAAAATGACCCGGAATTCTTAGCAACTTCAATCCATTTTAGAAATATAACAAGTTGGACCAAAATAAGGAAGACGGTCATGATTCTAACTCGTTTGAGCATATTATCAAACACTAGGTGTGCATCAATGTTTTAAGGCCCTTTTTGTGGAAGATTCCACCATTCCCTAACCCATTCTCTATCATTGTTAGCTCACAATCTTTGCACATACTACAAGGATACATGCATGCAAGGTAAGCACTCTCATCCCTATGAATAACCTTACTAATGGACCATTCTAGTTACATTTTGAAATTAGGAGTTTGGGTGATAGAATCTTACCTATTAGGAAGAAGACCTAGGTGCCTCTCTTGATAATCTTCAAGATTTCAAGTGAGAATTAAAGAGAAATATGATGAAGATCACTTCTCCCTCTAGGACCCTCTCTCTCACTCTAAAAATATCATAAAATATAATCAAAATGGTCTATGGGATGTGTTTTAACGGAATAGGGTCGGGTTTAAAAACTCAAAAATTGAAGCCTCGGAATAGGTTCTGTGGTCGCATATGCGACTGCATAGTGGTTATGCGGTCCGCGAAATGACCGCGAAAATAGGTGCCAGAGCTGGAAAGAAACTGACCTGGTCTGCGGTCACTATGCGGCCCGCAGACCTTTTCTGCGGTCGCGTAATACACCGCAGAACGGTTCTGCGGTCGCATAGTGCACCGCAAAACCTCCCTCCGAAAAATCCCAAGGCAGGATATACGACAAGAATGCGGCCCGCGAAATGGTTATGCGGTCGCAAATGGCAGCGGAATTGGGTATCAAAAATGCCCCAGAAATCTACCCCACTCTGCGACCAATCTGTGGTCCGCAGAGTGGTTCTGTGGCTGCAGAAACGCGTACTTATGCCCAATAAATCCTGCAAATCCCAGTGCACTTTTCAATCCAAAAAGTCTGAATCACGGCTCGCAAGCTCGCGGCGAAGTATTTCTACTATTATAACCTCTATGCCTACTTTGGCATCACGGAAATCGGGTTTTTAGGAAACATATTTTACGGGGCCTTACACTATTGGTGGAGGAGGATGAAGAAAGATATAGTGGGGTTTGTAGCTCGGTGCCTAAATTATCAGCAGGTGAAGTACGAGCATCAGATACCGGGCAGATTACTTCAGAGGCTTGAGAGTTTGGAGTGGAAATGGGAGCGTATCACCATGCACTTTGTAGTTGGTCTCCCACGAAATTCGAGGATGTTTGATGCTATTTGGGTGATTGTGGATCGGTTGACCAAGTCCACGCATTTCATTCCAGTTGGGACTGCATGTTCTTCGAAGCGGTTGGCTAAGATCTACATCCGCGAGATTGTTCACCTTCACGGTATGCCGGTGTCCATCATTTCAGATCGGGACACACAGTTTACATTGCAGTTTTGGAGAGCAGTGTAGCAAGAGTTAGGCACATATGTTAAGTTGAGTACAACATTCCACCCTCAGATGGACGGATAGTCCGAGCATACTATTTAGATATTGGAGGATATGCTACGCGTTTGTGTAATGGATTTCGTGGGTTTTCGGGATCGGTTTCAACCGCTTGCGGAGTTTATCTACAATAACAACTACCAATCGAGCATTCAGATGACTTTGTATGAGGCTTTGTATGGAAGACGGTGTCGGTCTCCAGCGGGTTGGTTTGAGCCGGGTGAGGCTAGGCTATTGGGTACTAACTTGGTTTAGGATGCTTTGGACAAGGTTAAGTTGATTCTGGGTTGGCTTCGCGTGACGCAGTCTAGACAGAAGTGCTAAACCAATCGAAAGGTTCGCGATGTTGCTTACACGGTGGGGGAGAAGGTATTTCTCAGAGTTTCACCCATGAAGGGTGTTATGAGGTTCGAGAAAAAAGGCAAGTTGAGCCCTCGGTATATTTGGCCTTTTGAGGTGCTTGAGAAGATTGGAGAGGTGGATTACAAGCTTGCATTGCCGCCTAGTCTATCGAGTGTTCATACAGTGTTTCATGTTTCCATGCTCCGAAAGTATGTCAGTGATCCGTTCCATGTTTTGGACTTCAGCACGGTTCAATTGAATGGTGATTTGACGTATGATATGGATCCGGTGGCCATTTTGGATCGGCTGGTTCGAAAGTTGAAGTCAAAGAACATAACATCAGTGAATGTGCAGTGGATAGGTCAGCCAGTCGAGGAGGCTACTTGGAAGACTGATCGGGAGATATGGAGCAGATATCTACGCCTATTTGAGACTCCATATATGATTCTAGACCTATTCGAGGACGAACGTTTGTTTAAGAGGGGGAGGATGTAACGACCCAGCCAATCGCTTTGAGTATTATAGCCCTGTTCCCCCATTTATTGCTTATTCCATGCTCATTGGGTGTTATGTAAATTGTCGGGGTAGTTGTTTTGGTTTCGAGGATGTTTCAGAATGAATTGGGACACTTAGTCCTAAGGTTGGAAGCCTAAGTTAAAAGAGTTGACCGGATGTTGACTTATGTATAAATGGCTCCGGAATAGAGTTTTGATGGTTCCGATAGATCCGTTGGGTGATTTTAGACTTAGAAGTGTGTCTGGATATTGATTTGGATGTCCGTAGATGATTTTGGTTTGAATTGGCGAAAGTTGAAAAAAATAAAAGCTTGGAGAGTTGAGAAGTTTGACCAAGAGTTGACTTTGTGGTTACCGAGTCGGAATTTGGTTTCGAAAGTTGTAATATGTCCGTTATGTCATTTATGACTTGTGTACAAAATTTGAGGTTAATCCGAGTTGGTTTGGTATGTTTCAGCATTAGTTTTGGAAGTTAGAAGTTCATAAGTTCATTAGGCTTGAATCGATGCGCGATTCGTGGTTTTATTGTTGTTTGATGTGATTAGACGCTTCGAGCGAGTTCATATGATATTTTAGTACTTTTTGGTATACTTGGTTGAGGTCCCGGGGGCCTCGGGTGTGATTCGGATCATGTTCGGCGCATTTTGAACTTGGAGGGACTGCAGATATTTCTGTGTTGGTTTCCTTATATGTGATTGCGGGTGGAGGATTGTGATCGCGAAGAATATTGCAGGCAGCTGGGGAAATTTGTTCTATGCGTTCGCGAATAGGTGTCTGCTATCGTGAAGCTTTGGGAGTCAGTGAATCGCGAATGCGTGAGCCGGGCCGCGTTCGCGAAGAATAAATGAAGAGAATGGAGTTCACACGCTTTATTCTTTGCGATCGCGTGAGGTGGTTCGCGATCGCATAGGTTGGGGTGTCTGTGTATCGTGTTCGTGACTGTTGGTTCGCGTTCGTGAAGAGTACTTTGAGGGATGCTTGATTTTTGTTCTTCGCGATTGCCAGGGACTTTCCGCGATCGCGAAGAGGAACACTTGGGCAAAATATAAGTTTTCAAAAATGAGGGTTAGAGTAAAATTTCATAATTGGACTTTGGGAGCTCAGATTGAGGCAATTCTTGAAGTGATTTTCAAGGAATTGATTCAGATAAGTGATTCTAACTAGAATTAAGTTAATATACATGAATATATCATTCTTTTCATCATTTAATTAGTGTTTTGGGTTGGAAAAATCTGGAAAAATATTAGAAACTTCATAGGCTTTAATTTGACAATTTGAAGATCGAGTTATGATCGGAATCAAGTAATTTTGGTATGGTTGGACTCGTGGTTGAATTGTATCCTGATTTTATTAATTTGTCGGATTCCGAGATGTGAGCTTGGGGGTTGACTTTTTGACTTGACTTTTTGGCCTTAGTTAAAGATCGTAGCTTTAATAATTATTCCTATAGCTTTTGTCGATAGTATTACACTTTTTTGGCTAGATTCCAACATTACGGAGGTCGATACATGTGGGAAGGGCATGCTAGCAGAGTGATTTGCTTTGCTTGAGGTAAGTATCTTATTTAAACTTGGATGATGCACTACTTTTCTGAATTGTTGTGATAGCTACGTGCTATTAGGTGCGCACATGCGTGGGGATGAACCTATGTGCGAGCACCAGGATCATTTATTCATGTTCGGGTTATGCTCGAGCTCTTATAAGCCTAGGATTGACTGTTAAGCTTTAAGCTATGATATTTCTCATATTTTTAACACTATCACTGGGCGGAAACGGCAGAGCTCCCTTCCACAAGGCGACATTAATAGCACACTCGAATATGCAGGCAGAAATATCTCCTCGATGCCCAGTTGACAACAAGCGCTCAACATCATATAAATACAACATATGTCTAGAATGTAAAATCAAGACAACAAGCGCTCAACATTGTGATGGCACCCAACGTCGCTGTTAGACAAGCCAACAGTGAACCATCTAAATAACTATTTATTTTATTACTTTTGAAATCACAAGTTTTATTAAATAAATAATTTAATGCATTTGAAATCATGGATACATACAATATTAGTAAGATATAAAATAAAAAGGCGATATTATTAAAGCAAAACCATTAACATCAACTAGAATATCCCAAAACCCGATGTCACAAGTTCATGAGCATCTACTAAGGAGTACAATAATAATACAACATATGTCTGGAATGTAAAATAGACAGGATAGAGTAAGTAAATATGATGGAGACTCTGTGGGTTGCGACACGTAGCATAGAATGCAGCTCACCATGAAGTCCCCTCAACAGCTGCACCTACACGCCAAGATTACCACCAAATAAACCTATCAAATTATACACATTTAATGCAGAAGTACAGCATGAGTACGTAAATCAACGTGTACCCAGTAAGTATGTAGCCTAATCCCGGAGAACTAGTGACGAGAGGTCGATATCGACACTTACCAGTGGTCCAATAAAATAATATAATAATAATAATAATAATTTATAAATAGATATGAAACAAAACGGTAACAATAAGGTAAAAACTGTAACTCACATAATCCTCCAACATTTCTTTTAGCGATATAAATCTCTCAAATCTCATATACTATCTCAACAGATTCGAAAATATCAAGTGCAAATCTCAAACAGATAAGGAATATCATATAGATGCTAGGTCTCAATCAAAGGGGGGTCTCATTAATATTCGGACTCCTAGTAGTATTACTCACGATTATGTCGAGATCGTATGGTCCAATCCAGAGTGGTGTGTATACTGCCGAGGGTCGGCCGATGCGAACCAAAGATGCATCTCAATATACTGCCTAGCCGTACTGAAACTTATCGAATTACGAGCCACGTACTTAAAACACAGGTAAAGGAGCACAAAGTAAACATGACTTTTATCGCTTATGAAATATCTCGCCAAATAACTCAAGGTGATAAAGCTCGGCTTAATATATTACCAAATTAATTTCAATTATAAATTCAATTAATTAAGCACAAAGTAAACATGACTTTTATAGCTAACATGTTTTTAGCTACGTACGGACTCTCGTCACCTCGCGCATACGTAGCATCCACAACTAGTAGCACATAATAATTTAATACCTACAGGGTAGTTTTCCCCTCACAAGGTCAGACATGAGACTTACCTCGCTTCGAAATTCGATAACCGACTTCAACGCCTCTCTAACACCTCAAACCGATGCCCATCGATTTTAAACTATCCAATTAATTAAGCTAGAAAATTGAGTTCAAATAATTCAAATATTATATGATAAAGTCCTAAGTCTTCCCAGACATAAACATGTTTTTAGCTACGTACGGACTCTCGCTACCTCGCACATACGTAGCATCCACAACTAGTAGCACATAATAATTTAATACCTACAGGGTAGTTTTCCCCTCACAAGGTCAGACATGAGACTTACCTCGCTTCGAAATTCGATAACCGACTTCAACGCCTCTCTAACACCTCAAACCGATGCCCATCGATTTTAAACTATCCAAATAACGAGCAAACCAATCAAAATATACTTCAATATTCATAACTTAACAATTTATAATAATTTCCAACTCCGCTCGAAAAGTCAACAAAGTCAACCCTCGGGCCCACGTGCTCGGATTCCAAATTTTTTTGAAGATAAACATTACCCATGACACCACAAGCTTAAGTTAATAGTTTGTTCCTAATTCCATGTCCAATTTCGTAAAAAATATACAATATCAAATTCTAGGTTTTCTTCCAAAATCCCACAATTTCTTCAAAATCCAAGTTTAAATTCATATATAATCCATGTATTTATCTTACAACAAGTGGGAATAACTTACCTCATGATATATGGCAAAAATGATCTTCAAGAATCACCCCAAATCGCCCCATTTGTGCTCCAAGAACTTAAAAGTGAAGAAAATGAGCTTAAAATCCCGAAATTAGATGTTTAATACACTTGCCAGGCCTCCTCTTTCATGACTGTGATCATTAGCCATGAGATCGCGGTTAACAAAAGTTCTAGCATCATTTCCTTCATCGCGATCGCGGCCAAAATCACGTGATCGCGATGTACAAATTTTATTTTATTCTTCACGCACACCCTTCGGTATGATTGCCATAACTTTTTGTACAAAATTTCAAATGATAAACAGTTTAATCTTTTGAAAACTAGATTCAAAGGACTATAATTTATATTTTTGAATTATCCCCAAATCCCTTATAGATTGCAAGATATAAGCTCACAAAGTTAGACCACTGGCAACAAAAATTCCTCCTATGCGATCGCGACCTTCCTTCCGCGATCGCGATTCATAAGGCCTGGAACAACACTTTGCTCTTCGCGATCGCGGACCAAACTTCAGCGATCGCATTCCACCCCCTCGACACCAGTTATCAGCAGTTCCAACAAGCCTAAAAGTGGTCCGGAACCACCCCAAAACTTACCCGAGGTCCGAGAAACCCCGTTCAATAATTCTAACAAGTTTATATACCCTATGTAAACTTGTTCGAAGGCTCGGAACACAAATTGTAACATCGAAACCAAGAATTAAAGATCAAACTCAATTTCTTAAACTCTCTTAACTTTCAAACCTTTATCATTCGCTGAACGGGTCTGAATCACACGTAAATATTCTGAAATGATGCCAAATTTTACGGACAAGTCACAAATCACAATACGAACCAATTCCAAGGCTCGGAATCCAAAATGGATATCGATAACACCAAAGTCCACTTCAAATTAAACTTAGGAAATTCTAAAACCTTCTAAATGACAACTTTCAACAATAAGCGCAAAAATGCTCCCGGACCATCCGATAATTAACCCGAGCATACGCTCAAGTCCAAAATCATCATAAAAAAGTATTGAAACCTTCAAATCCCGATTCCGAGGTCATTTGCTCAAAATTCAAACCTTGATCAACTCTTTCAACTTAAAGCTTCTGAATTGAGAATATTTCTTCCAAATCAACTCTGAACTTTCCGAAATTTAAATTCGACACACGTACACATCATAATACGTGAAGTGAAGCTACTCAAGGCCTCAAACCGCAGAATGACGTGCTAGAGCTCAAAACTACAGGTTGGGTCGTTACATTCTCCCCCACTTAAACATACGTTTGTCCTCGAACATGACAAGAACTGCTCCGGAGTTGCCCAAAATTGCTATTTAACACCTTGTGCACCTACACGTGCCACCACAACCCATACGAGCACATTAGCTCGAGCCAGACTGAAGATCCTGCCTTTTACCTTAGCCCACAAGCCTTAGAACCAAATTCCAACATCCGGAATTCTCTACGAGACCTGATTCTAACATATGAACACCGTATCAATCTCAACCCGTTGTACCAAATATGGTCATACACCCATGCTAAAACCACACAATGCATCGCATAATTCGTATGCCCATTATAACATCCCCCAACCGTAGAAGCTGCAAATTCACTAACCAGATGCCCGTAGTATACCTCATAACACATATAAGCCTTGTTCCAACTCTCACAATACTGCTACGATGAAAGAGATGTGTAGAAAATCATAATCACTTGCCACATCAACCACTCGGGGAGTCTCTCTGCTTGAAAGAACATTCTACTCTGATTAGTGACATTTTCCCTCTAACATACATTATACAAGTTCAATTGCACTGATTCCAAGTCCAGCAACCTCGTCTCACCCAGTACAAGCCGCTTGGGCAATAAGCCACCTCAAACACCGTCAAAATATTACATGACGCCACCAAGCTACAACTCAAATAAGAACTATAAGGAAGAACGAACTCTGGCAAAGAACTATCCATCCCGCGTAAAGAATAAAATGGCCAAACAGATGCTATGAATTTACCTTAGAAAATGAGAAACAAGGCACACAAATAAGTATAAGGAACCGTACTCAACTTCTCACTGTTGCGACGTGCAACCCGATCCACACATGACACCGTTGCAACGTAAAACCCCATCCAAACATGACTCTATTGAGCCATGCAACCCGATCAAAACAACATACCCGTGGCGGCATACCACCCAATCCACACATAACAATCAATAATGAAATACCCATCAAGCCATAATGCTCATACCTACGAAATGCCCGAATATCGACCACAAGCACGCCAAGTGCATAAATACAACCATAGGGAGACGGATAGCGCCATGCTCTATAAAAACTCAAACACGGCTAAGGTGAAATAAATGACATGTATCTAGAGAGCCATCTTGCTTATGTAACACCACAAGCTACACAGGATCACAACATATGTGCGAATAATCAAGACGTCTCACAATTCACATGGCATAATAGAGTATTACATAGAATAGTTGACGACAGAAATAACATCCAATACTCGAAGACTCCTTCATAAGCAATGCTATGCTGAATGAACTCATGATGTAGAGCATACATTCATATTAGATCTACTAATGGACCTCAAGCCGATTCCAATCATCCCATATTGGGACAATAACCGTTGAAGGATCCACAATTACCCTATTAATGACACATACGAGCAGTCGTCAAATTCGAAACAAACTCCCATAGTACACAACCAAAGGAATAGAGTGCCTCTCAGTCATAACCTCTCCCATTGGCGACAATACCAAAATCTCTATACCTGATTTCAATCTCTAACAATTGAATGAATAACACTTCACACTTATACGATCTCCCTGTGGGATATACTCCCACAACCTTCAGCACCAGGTAGTAAAATCTGAGCATTAGTGGCCATCGACCATGTTATTTCTATAGTCCCAGTCAAGCATCCGCATTTCTACATCCAACATTTCTTCCACAAAATAGACCATCCTCATGCTACCCAAAAATAGTGCCAGCATACTCTAAACATCTGAAATCCTCCCCCGCTCCTCCGAGCTCGTGACATTCTTATCAAAATCGAACCGCAACCTTGATCCTCAACTTCCAATTTTCATACCGCTCACTGCACCTATCATGCTGCTACGCGAGCATCCAAGAATTTCATCATAGCCCCTGAACCACCAGTAGAATAAATACTTCATCGGCTAGAACCCCTTTCACTCCACTTATTTAAGAAGAACAATTACAACACGTAACCGAGTTCTTATAACTGCAGAAAGTGCAAACCTTAAGTCGTGGTCTAAACTGCCATAACTTTTCCGGTATCCATTTATACATAACAAGGCCATCAGAATCAAATAACTTCAAATCAATCAAATTACAGTGGTTTTCATGCCCGCACATGCAACCACGAATCACATGTATAGCCTTAGCACACCGACGAAACTGATCATTTCCACAACCATGCTGATTCAAACCATTACTAACTCACTCAACTTCTTCCGATTTACTCTTGACTTGCCTTCGAAATAATAGTTCTACTCAAACACATAACGGACATCAATAACACTCATCCTGAGTGACCCAAATCACGAGACCACACCGTCTCAATACCCATCATCCATCTCATACCCTTCTTATGTACTCAATAGTATCTCCAACTGATACACCCATTCTAAAAGACCTCCTGCGAATCCGAAGTTATTTCCTCCATCTCTCTAACATCGCACTGCAGACCCGGTAACATTCATAGAAATACTCCAAGTCTCTTTCACACTTCATTGCAAACCTAATTCCTTAGCCACAAGACAAACTCGAAAATCCTCAAGCACTGCACTTTACTTCTTGAACCCACTAGAACCATTGTTGAGAGTCACTTACTCTGACCTGGTGTAACGACCCGACTTGTTGTTTTAAGAATTTATGCCCCGTTCAGTGACTTAAGGTCTTGAGCAGCTTTGTAATATATATTATAACCCGCGGGTGTTGTCGAGTTTGATTTTTCGGAAGATTCGAAATTAAATTGAAAGAACAATTCTTATTTAGAATCTTAAATGAAAAGAGTTGACCGGAGAGTTGACTTTTGAGCAAACGACCCTTGAATGGAATTTTGATGATGCCAATAACTTCTTATGGTGATTTCAGACTAAGGCGTGTGTCTAGATTTGGATTTGGAAGTCCATATGACAATTTGACGTATTTTGGCGAAAGTTAAAAAATGAAAGATTTTAGAAAGTTTGACCGGGAGTTGACTTTATTGATATCGGGGTCGAAATTCGATTCCAAAAATTGGAAAAGATCCATTATATCATTTATGACTTGTGTGCAAAATTTAAAGTCATTCTAGATTGATTTGATATGCTTCGGCGCAAATTATAAAATTTGGAAATTTCATAACTCATAAATCGATTCGAGGCGTGATTCGTTGTTTTGTGTGATTTGAGGTTTCAACTAAGTTCGTATGATATTTTAGGAATTGTTGGTATGATTTGACGGGTCCCGAGGGGCTTGGTTGTATTTTTGGATCATTGGTTGAGAGATTAGTAAAGTTAAGAAATTTGGGAGTTTGACCATGGTCAATATCAAGTCAACACGACCTCTTTTCAGTGGTTTGAGTGCGTGAGCACGTCCGTAGAATGTTTTATGATTGAAATTCATATATGGTTTGTGTCCGGGAGGTTCCGGATGAGTTTCGGGGTGGTTTCAGATCATTTCAGAGAAGTTTGAGTTTGCTGGTTTCTGGTGAGGTACTGTTCATTCGCAATTGCGAACAATTTATTGCAATTGCAAAAACACTATTCATGGGAGGTACTGTTCATTCGCAAATGCGAACCTGGGCAGAAACTTAAGGATTGAAAATTTGTCATTTCTTCATTTTTGATTGGGATTTTTGGAGCTTAGTTTTTGAGCGATTTTGAGGATTTCTTCACGACTTTGATTGGGGTAAGTGTTCTATATCTGAAAGTGATTATATTTCATGAATCTATGATTATATTCATCGTTTAATTCTGATTTAAATGGAAGAAATCAAGATTTTTGCAAAATCTTTCAAAAACAAAAATTTAAGATTTGAAGGTCGAGTTGTTATCAGAATTTGATAAAATTGGTATGGTTGAACTCGTATCGGAATGGGTGTTAGGATTTCATGAAAATTATGTCGGGTTCCAAGATACGAGCCCCGCATTGACTTTGGTTGACTTTTTAGAATAAAATTTTAAGTCGACGTTTTATTATCCGGAATTGTTTCCGATGAATTTTAATGAAGGTGTACAATTAATTTGGATAGATTTGAGCTGTCCGGAGGTCAATTCAAGAAAGAAGGTGATTTTGGAATATCGGCATAACTTCGGAAAGGTAAGTATCTTCCCTTACCTTGAGTGGGGGAATTACCTCTTAGGCATTGAGTCTTATGTGGAAATTGTGTGATTGGAAGCCGTGTACGCGAGGTGACGAGTACGTACTCAGGCTTATATGTGAAAATTTTATTTGTTTAAAGTTTTAGGCATCTTTATGTATTAAATTAGATAATTGTTGGCATTTGGTAAATCCTTGAATTATCACGCCTCATTTCTTATTTGTCGAGTTTGTATTTTATATAATACTTTGGTGTTGTTGTCACTTGGATTTATGTGAATTCCGTTTGTTTGTTGATTTGATATTTTTCTTGGAATTAAATTCATGATGGAATCCTTATTTACAAATATTTATTAAATAAGTTTAAATTGGGGAGTTAATATAATTATCAAGAATTTGGATTAATGAACGTGTTGCCCCTATACTGAGTATTTCTCTCCTCTGTTGATTGTTTTGAGATTTTATATACGTTGTGTGAAGCCTTGGGCTATTTGTTGAGAAATGTATTGATTCTGATACATATTTGGAATTTGGTTGTGGTCAGTCGCAAATGGTGATATGAATTGTTGTATTGTGTTGTGGATTAAACACTCTCTTTGATGTTATTTATGCTTCATACCTTGCTTGTTAATGATATACATGTTCTTGGTAAGGAAGAGTGTAAAGCATGAAGGGTGATGCCGCGCCATTTGAGAGTGTAAAGCACGAAAGGTGATGTCGTGCCATTTGAATTATATTATCATGTGAGGGAGAATGTAAAGCATGAAAGGTGTTGTCGTACCATTTGAGAGTGTAAAACACGAATGGTGATGCCATGCCATTGAGAGTGTAAACCACGAAGGGTGATGTCGTGCCATTTCATTTATATTATCAGGTGAGGATGAGAGTAAAAACACGAAGGGTGATGCCGTGCCATTATGTTTATATTATTATATATTCATGGCACGAAGGCCGTTTCCGTGCAGGCGAGGATGAGAGACATTGTGATATCGTTTTGTTGTGTATACATTCATGCCTTTATCCTGAGATGTTATTGTGCACCTATATTTTCTATGTGACTTGTAGTCGTTGTTGCTTCCTGTGTGCCTCAACTTTATTTCTTTTATTGTTATTGGCATTTCTCCCACCTATTTGGTATTGTTATATGTATGCACAGTGAGAAAGATATAAATGCACGAAGAGTATTGCCATGCCAATTGATTTGATCTACACACACACACA
>AWOL01S0005639.1:185322-214252 GCA_000715115.1 Nicotiana otophora | reverse complement strand
ATATATATATATATATATATATATATATATATATTGGGTGACAATGAGACAAGTGCATGAAGGTATTGTCGTGCCATTTGATGTGATATGTTGAATATATTTCTCACGCCAGGAAAGTTAAATGAGGCGTCACATGATGACTTTTATTTGAAAGAATTATGTTAATAAGATATTTATTTGAAAAAATTATATTAGAAAGATATTTACTTGAAAGAAGTATATTTGAAAGATATTTACTTGACAAAATTATATGTGAAAGATATTTACTTGAAAAAATTATATTCGGAAGATATTTATTTGAAAGAATTATATTTAAAAGATATTTACTTGAAAGAATTATATTCGGAGGATATTTATTTGAAAGAATTATATTCGAAAGGTATTTATTTGAAGGAACTATAATGAAAAGATATTTATTTGAAGGAAGTATATTCGAAATATATTTATTGAAAAGAATTATATTCTAGAGACTTTTATTGAAAAACTTAAAGATAAAAGATGTATATTTTGAAGGACTTGATTAATTGGTTGTACTTGTGTTTATTATTCGTTTGAGAAATATTTATGGTGTTCCTGTTGCCTTGCTGTTTAAATCACTAGTTGATTGGTGTTGCTATCACTGCTATTTATTTTCTATTATTTTTATGATATATTGTACAGGTTATTTGACTAGTGAGTGTCTTGATTGTACCTCGTCACTACTTCATTGAGATTAGTCTTGATACTTACTGGGTGCCGACCATGGTGTACTCATACTACACTTTTGCATATTTTTGTACAGAGCCAGGTATTAAAGATATCGGATTCGGACAGAGATTAGAGTATGATCACAAGGATTCAATGTAGGACTGCTTGGTCATCGCAGTCCCTTGGAGTCTTTCCATTTTATTGTACTGTTAATTTTTTATTCGAACAGTTTGTATATTCGATCCTCGAAGTAATTCCATATATTCAGTTAGAGTTCGTGACTCAGTATTACCAGTCTTGGGATGTTGTATTAAATTATATGTTTAAAAAATGGCTTGAATTATGATTATAATCGGCTCACTTAGTCTTAGAAACTAAGTGCCATCACGACGCATGTGGTGGGATTTTTGGGTCGTGACAAGTTGGTATCAGAGCTCTAGGTTCATAGGTTCTACGAGTCACGAACGTGTTAGTAGAGTCTTACGGATCGGTACGGAGACGTCTGTACTTATCTTCGAGAGGCTACAGAGCTAGTAGGAAAAATTCACTTCTTTCATTCCTTATCGTGCGACATTTATTCAGCTTGAAGCATATATCTTATGTTCTTTTGCATCCACTTGTGTATGAAATTGCACACTCGGTATCAACTATGCGCCAACGGTTTGTGATACTACAGAGGGGTTATAATGGTGCCAGGGTTGCTCAACCATTATTCCAATGTGTCGTCCAGATCGAGGATACATAAGTATTTAGAGATCATTCAGTTGTGCACATGGGGGTGCAGCAGGTTCTGGCATCTGGTTGATAAGTATGATCTTAAGAAGGTTTAATTAATTGCCTAATCATCACAATCATAGTAGGGTCACGAGATGGATGTAGATATGAAGATAGTTGGTGGTATTAGAGACTACGTAGTTCGTATGTGATTTTTATTTAGTGAAGGGTACATACTAGCAGCCAAGGCACTGGAGAAAGCTAGTTTAACTGTAACGAGGATGACTTGCGCCAAATAAATGGCTTGAGGTGTCTTATGACCGGTGTCCTACGAGTAATAAAGGTTAGTATTATGGATCATCGGAATGTGTCCTATGGCTTCGCGCCAAGTGAGGGGAGTCCACTATCAACGATTAGACTGCGGGGTCATGTGTTATATCAGTTTTGGCCTACGATGTATTTATGTGGTATTGAAAGGTTCTCCGAAATTTGTATATGATTAAGAGGTGAGATATGTATGGGATGATGCTGGGGCTTACGGTATTCCCGCGTCCTTAATAATTCTATATTTCGGTACCAGTGGGGCCACATAAACAATTTTAGAATATTCAACGTGCTACAGTAAGTTCTTTTAATACACCACCGGCACGGGGTTCTTACAGTGGTTATTCTAAGCTATCCGACAGAGATTCAGTATGAGCAGCCGCGCCCGCAGAGGAGTTGTTATGAGAGTGGTGATACTAGACACATCAAGAGAAATTGTCCTAGACTTGGGAGGGGTGGATTTCATCAGAACACTCAGGCTACAAGCTTTATTCTAGTTAATACTCCACGTGCATAGCCAGTTAGGGGTGGAGGAAAGGCAGATAGAGGGCGCCTAAGAGGTGGAGGCCCGACCCGTTGATATAATTGCTATGAATTGGCTGAGGCCGATACACCAGATGATGTAGTTACAGGTATGATTTAATTTATAATAAAAGGAGCACCATTCTTAGTTTGATTCGATTCTGATTATCGAGGTGAGAACTCCTTTCATGCTCCTT
Source organism: Nicotiana otophora (assembly GCA_000715115.1). Classification (NCBI taxonomy): domain Eukaryota; kingdom Viridiplantae; phylum Streptophyta; class Magnoliopsida; order Solanales; family Solanaceae; genus Nicotiana; species Nicotiana otophora. The sequence continues at coordinate 211,808 of AWOL01S0005639.1, read as the reverse complement.
ATATATGGTGGATTAGTGAATTTGTACCCCACTCCTGTATTTATCCCTGTTGGGAGATTTTATGGTATTAGCCCGTGTGTATTATTTTTGTTTTGTATATTATTGTGGGCTATGAGTCCAAAGGTGACTTTCTATTACTCTCTACACTGGGTTTCGATGTGATTTCGGAATAATTGAATTCAATTTTATGAATTATATGCCCTACCGGTATGAGGGTTCATTATGCATTGAGAAAAACTCTTTATGAAATTTATTGAAAAGAATAAAGAAAGGAAATTGAAAATTTCAGTTGGCACAATGTGCAAAATACTTGTGATTCGGAGTTGAGGACGAGATCCTCGCATTTTTATATGATGTGAAATATTTAAATTGGGCTACAAGCCGCGGTGGAAGTTATATAAGGACAAGATTCTTGTGATGAAAGTTTATGTGTTTAAATGTTTCCTTTGTGAAATTAAAACTTGTACTATAGTATTAATAAAAAGTCATGCATGTTAGGCTTATTTTATAATTTTTTATATGTTTCTGTGCATATTTATTCATAATTGTGAGGAAAATATTGAGTTTTAGCCTACGAGGTAAGTGCCCAGGCGACGTTAATTGTGACTCGTTAAGTTGGGTAAATAGTTATGAGGTCTTCATGCCTCACATTTTGCTGTCAGTGTTGTAAAAATTCGAAACGAAGTTTTGGTTAATATGAGGTTAATTGGCGATGTTGTAATCGATTATGAACAACTATTAAGACTAGAGATGTGGTGATGGGCATACATATGATGTGCTTCATGTCCTGATATCATTATGATAATGCGGTGCTTGTAATGGTGAGATTAGTGTTATTGATATATACATTGTGGTGCTTTGTTGGGTTGTGGATGTGTTGTTAGGAGTTGTTTTGGTGTTACTCTGACAGGTGGATAGGCCCCATTGACAGGGGAGACTCTACCGAAATTTCTGAAAAATGTGGGAGTTAGTAAAATTTGGGAGATTGAGACGTGCGAAAGAAGAGATAAGTTATGTTATATGTTTAAGGGCGGGCTCTACTTCTCATTCAAGGGTGAATGATCCTAAGTGGGCTAGAATGTAACACCCTGAAAAAATTTCGAAGTACTTCAACACTATCAAGAAAGTTGATGTGTGCATAGGCACGAGTTGCTATAGTCAGTTGAGACTAATACCGTGCGTTGATGTGAAAATCAGGCCTTTTGAAAATGTTTGGAGTGTAAGAAATTGGTTCTAAAGTTTATAAGTATAAATAAAAGAAATAATCGCAATTGAGATGGTGTTGTCAGACCCATGTTAAATTGCGGAACATAGAATCACCTGCGAGTATATGTGTAAGAATACACTCAGTAATTTAATGTCCTCATAAAGATTTCAGGCATGTTCGAGGACGAACGTATGTTTAAGAAGTGGAGAATGTAACAACCCGACTTGTCGTTTTAAGAATTTACGCCCCATTGAGTAACTTAAGGTCTCGAGCAACTTCATAATATGTATTATGACCCACGGGTGTGGTCGAGTTTGATTTTTCGGAAGATTCGGAATTAAATTGAAAGAACAATTCTTATTTAGAATCTTAAATGGAAAGAGTTGACCGTAGAGTTCACTTTTGAGCAAACGACCCCGGAATAAAATTTTGATGATGTCAATAGCTTCGTATGGTAATTTCGGACTTAGGTGTGTGACTGGATTTGGATTTGGAAGTCCATAGGACAATTTGACGCATTTTGGCGAAAGTTAAAAAGTGGAAGAGTTTTAGAAAGTTTGATTGGGAGTTGACTTTATTGATATCGGGGTCGAAATTCGATTCCAAAAATTGGAACAGATCCATTATGTCATTTATGACTTGTGTGCAAAATTTGAAGTCATTACGGATTGATTTGATACGCTTCGGTGCAAATTATAGAATTTGGAAGTTTCATAACTCATAATTCGATTCGAGGTATGATTCATTGTTTTGGAGTTGTTTTGTGTGATTTGAGATTTCAACTAAGTTCCTATGATATTTTAGGACTTGTTGATATGATTTGACGGGTCCCGAGGGGATTGGTTGTATTTTTGGATCATTGGTTGAGAGACTAGTAAAGTTAAGAAATTTGGGAGTTTGACCATGGTCAATATTGGATCAAGACAACATTTTTTCAGTGTTTTGAGTGCGTGAGCAGGTCCGTAGCATGCTTTATTATTGAAATTCATATATGGTTTGTGTTTGTGAGGTTCCAGATAAGTTTCAGGGTGGTTTCGGATCATTTGAGAGAAGTTTGAGTTTGCTAGTTTCTGGTGAGGTACTGTTCATTCGTAATTGCGAAACATTTATCGCAATTGCGAAAACATTGTTCATTCGCAATTGCGAACCATTTATCACGATTGTGAAGACACTGTTCATTCGCAATTGTGAAAACATTGTTCATTCATAATTGCGAACAATTTATCGCAATTGCAAAAACACTGTTCATGGGAGGTACTGTTCATTCGCAAATGCGAAATTTTTGTCCGTAAATACGAACCTCGGCAAAAACTTAAGGATTAAAAATCTGCCATTTCTTCATTTTCGATTGGGAGTTTTGGAGCTCGGTTTTTAGGCGATTTTGAGAATTTCTTCACGACTTCGACTTGGGTACGTGTTCTATATCTGAAAGTGGTTATATTTCATGAATCTATGGTTATATTCATTATTTAATTCGGATTTAAATGGAAGAAATCAAAAGTTTTGCAAAATCTTTCAAAAAATTTAAGATTTGGAGGTCGAGTTATTATCGAAATTTGATAAAATTGGTATGGTTGAACTCGTATCGGAATGAGTGTTCGGATTTCATGAAAATTATGTCGGGTTCTGAGAGGCGGCCCCGCGTTGACTTTGGTTGACATTTTAAAATAAAATTTTAAGTCGACGTTGTATTATTTGGAATAATTTCTGATGAATTTTAATGAAGTTGTACAATTAATTTGGATAGATTTGAGGTGTCCGGAGGTCAATTCAAGCAAGAAGGCGAATTTGAAATATCGGCATAAATTCGAAAAGGTAAGTATCTTCCCTAACCTTGTGTGGGGGAATTACCCCTTAGGCATTGAGTCTTATGTGGAAATTGTGTGATTGGATGTCGTGTATGCGAGGTGACGAGTACATACTCGGGTTTATATGTGAAACTTTTGTTGGTTTAAAGTTTTAGGCATCTTTATGTATTAAATTGGATAATTGGTGGCATTTGGTAAATCCTTGAATTATCACGCCTCATTCCTTATTTGTCGAGTTTTTATTTTATATAATAATTTGGTGTTGTTGTCACTTGGATTTTATGTGAATTTCGTGTGTTTGTTGATTTGATATTTTTCTTGGAATTAAATTCATGATGGAATCCTTATCTGCAAATATTTAACAAATAAGTTTAAATTGGGGAGTTAATATAATTATCAAGAATTTGGATTAATGAACGCATTGCCCTATACTGAGTATTTTTCACCTCTGTTGATTGTTTTGAGGTTTTATATATGTTGTGTGGAGCCTTGGACTATTTATTGAGAAATTATTGATTCTGCTACATATTTGTTTGTAACGACCCGACCGGTCGTTTTGAAAATTTAAGTCTCGTTCGGCGGCATAAGGCCCTGAGCAGCTTCGTATTATGTGTATTGACTTTTGTGTGTGGTTGAATTCTGTTACCGGATGATTCAGAGTGATTTGGGACACTTAGTCCCCAAAACTGAAGCTTAAGTCTTAGGATTTTGACCGTACTCGGAACTGTGTGAAGACGACTTCGGAATGGAATTCCGTCGGTTCTGTTAGCTCCGTTGGGTTATTTTGGACTTATGAGCATGTCCAGACTGTGAATCTGAGGTATGTAGCTTATTTAGGCTTGAAATGGAAAAAGTCAAATTTTTGGAGTTTTGGACCGGAAGTGGACTTTTTGATATCGGGATCGGAATGCGATTCGGAGAGTTGGAATAGCTCTGATATGTTATTTAGGACTTGCCTTATTTGACTTCATTCCGGGTTGTTCTGATAGGTTTCGGCATGAGTTTTAGAAGTTGGAAGTTTTGGAAGTTCATAAGTTTGATTCGGGGTGCGATTTGTATTTTAGGCATTGTTTGATGTGATTTGAGACCTCGAGTGAGTCCGTGTTAGGTTATGAAACTTGATTGTGTATTTAAACAGGGTCCCGGGGGCCTCGGGTGTGTTTCAGATGGGCTACAGACCATTTCCTTCTATTTTTGAACTGCTGGTTCTAGTGTCTGATGTCCTTCTTCGCGATCGCGAAGATCCTTTCGTGTTCGCGAAGTGTCTGTGCTGACCGCCTCAATTTCCTTCTTCTCGTTTGCGTAATACGCCTCGTGATCGCGTAGCTCTGCACATTTCCTTTATCGCGTTCACGTCACCCATTCCGCGTTCGCGTAGTGTTATTTTGGAAGGGGAATTATTTGTTCTTCGCGTTCGCGAGCTTACTTCCACGATCGTGTACTTCTGCCTTTCCCTGCTTCGTATTCGCAGCTCTCTCTTCGCGTTCGCGTAGAAGTAAATAGGAGATGGGTACTGGTGACTACTTCCTCTTCGCGTTCGCGTCCTTCATTCCGCGTTCGCCAAGGTATGCCATCCCATTCTTCGCGTTCGCGTACTATTTCCCGCGTTCACGTAGGCCAGTCGTGAGTCATCAGACTTTTCTTCTCCGTCGCGAGCGTGTTGTCGCATTCGCGAAGCACAAGCTGGGAAACACTCTTTTCATTCTTCACGATCGCGTTTGATGTTCCGCGATCGCGATGCTTTGATGCCTGTGCAACAGAATATAATCTCCAAATCGAGGTTTAGATCATTTTTATCATATTTTGACTTGTAGAGCTCGGTTTTGAGCGATTCCTTATGGGTTTTTTCAAGAAAATCAATTGGGTAAGTGTTCTTCACCTAGAAGTTAATATATTCCATGCTTTTATCTTTATTTTTATCATTTAATTTGTGTTTTTAGTTGAGGAAAATGGTGGTTTTTGAGGAAAATTTTCAAAAAGACAAATCACGATTTGAGGGACGAAATGGTATCGGAATTTGATGATTTTAGTATAATTGAACTCGTGAGTGAATGGATGTTCGTATTTTTTGACTTTTATCCGATTCCGAGACGTGGGCCCCACGGGCAACTTTTGGGTTAAATTTCGGATTTTTGTAGAAAATTTATATTTTCATATGGAATTTATTCCTACAATTTGTATTGATTGAATTGAATTAATTATGACTAGATTCGAGCCGATCGGAGTCGGAAAAATCGAGGAAAGGGCATACTACTTGACTGATTGAGCGCAGTTTGAGGTAAGTATCTTGCCTAACCTCGAGTGAGAGAATTACCCCTTAGGCATCGAGTCTTATGTGCCATTTGTAAAATATGAAAAACCGTGTACGCGAGGTAACGAGTACGTACTCGGGCTTATATGTGCAAAATATATTGGGTTAAAGTCTTAGGAATATTGTGTAGTAAATTGGATATTTGTTGGCATTTATTTAATCATCTGTTTTCCATGCCTCAATTCGCATTTATTGAATATGTTTTTATATGACGCTTTTATGTGAATGTTACCTGTATATTTATGTGAATTCCGTGAGTTTGATGGTTTGATATTCTTGGAATTTAATTTCATTATGAATTTTTCCTATGCAAATAATTAATTAAACAAACTTAAGAAGAAGTGTTAATATAATTAGCAAAAAAATAGATTAATGAAGGTGTTGCCCTATGCTGATTAATTTCTATCTCTGTTGATTGTTTTTGAGATTTTATGCACATTGTGTGGAGCCTTGGGCTATTTATTGTGAAATTAATTGATTTTGTTATATCTTTGGAATTGGTTGTGGCCATTGGGCAAATCGTGATATGAATTGATTTTGTATGTTGCCGTGATAATATTCCGTATAAATTGTTGTGTTATTTGAGTTATTATTTTAAGGACATAAGGGTGGCATTTCACTGTTGATATTATGTGGGTACAATGGCGGCATTTCACTGTTGATATTATGTGGGTATAAGGGTGGCATTTCACTTTGGTTATGTGTGTTGGAATATTGTCTGGGCTGAGCGATAAGGGTGGTTATAGGAGAGATAAGGGTGGCAATAGGAGCGATAAGGGTGTCTATTGATATTGTCTGGGCGGAGGGATAAGGGAGGCCATTATAGGAGTGATAAGGGTGGCTATAGGAGAGATAAGGGTGGCAATAGGAGCGATAAGGGTGTCTATTGATATTGTCTGGGCGGAGGGATAAGGGAGGCCATTATAGGAGTGATAAGGGTGGCTATAGGAGAGATAAGGGTGGCAATAGGAGCGATAAGGGTGTCTATTGATATTGTCTGGGCGGAGGGATAAGGGAGGCCATTATAGGAGTGATAAGGGTGGCTATAGGAGAGATAAGGGTGGCAATAGGAGCGATAAGGGTGTCTATTGATATTGTCTGGGCGGAGGGATAAGGGAGGCCATTATAGGAGTGATAAGGGTGGCTATAGGAGAGATAAGGGTGTCTATTGTCAGGGATGATATGTGATGATGCAGAGTTGTTGCGTTGGTAATTTTTATGTGATATTATGATTTTCTTTGTGTTTATTTGTATACCTTGTGCAATTTGTCTTGTTGTTGGTAAATTGATAATAGTATGATTTATGTGAAATTGGGAGCATGTGACTATTGCCAGACTGATTGTGAAAAGAAATATAGGCACGAGGTGCCATGGGTAAATAATGATTCGGGGAAATATGATGATTTAATTATGGGCACGAAGTGCCATGAAAATATGAAAGTGGGCTGAGACACTTGTTTACGAAAAATATGAAATTGAGCTGAGACCCGTACTTTATGATTTTGAAATGAGGTGTCATAGGGTGACTTATATTCGAAAGATATTTATTTGAGGAAGTTATATTTGAAAAAGATTTATTGAAAGAATTATATTTGAAAGATATTTATTTGAGGAAATTATATTTGAAAGAGAGTTATTTGGAAGAATTATATGTGAAAGATATTTATTTGAAAAACTTAATTTAATTGGGTGTACTTATATTTATTATTTGTTGAGAAATATTAATAGTGTTCTTGTTGCCATGCCAGGCATATCACTGGTTGATTTGTGTTGCCCTTATTGTTATTTGTTTCCTATTATTTTGTATACTAAGATATTTATTTGAAAAACTTAATTTAATTGGGTGTACTTGTATTTATTATTTGTTGAGCAATATTAATAGTGTTCTTGTTGCTATGCCAGGCATATCACTGGTTGATTTGTGTTGCCCTTATTGTTATTTGTTTCCTATTATTTTGTATACTATATTTTACAGGTTATTAGACTAGTGAGTGTCTTGATTGTACCTCGTCTCTACTCCACTGAGGTTAGTCTTGATACTTACTGGGTACCGACCGTGGTGTACTCATACTACACTTCTGCACATTTTTGTGCAGAGCCAGGTATTAGAGATATCGGACTCGGACAGAGTTAGAGTGGGATCGCAAGGATTCAAGGTAGAACTGCTTGGTCATCGCAGTTCCTTGGAGTTTTTCTATTTTATTGTACTGTTAATTATTATTGAAACTGTATTGAGTATTCGATCCTTGAGATCATTTCATGCATTCAGTTAGAGTTCGTGACTCAGTATTATCAATCTTGGGAGGTTTTCATATTTGTTTCCGATGTTGGTTTTGATTACCTATTTAATTCATATTAAAAAAAAAAGCTTGGATTGTAATTATGATCGGCTTACTTAGTCTTAGAGACTAAGTGCCATCACGAAGCCTGTGGTGGGATTTTGGGTCGTGACATTGGTTGTGGTCAGTGGCAAATTGTGATATGAATTGTTGTATTGTGTTGTGGATTAAAAACTTTCCTTGATGTTATTTATGCTTCATACCTTGCTTGTTAATGATATACATGTGCTTGGTAAAGAAGGGTGTATAACATGAATGGTAATGTCGTTCCATTTGAGAGTGTAAAGCACGAAGGGTGATGTCGTGCCATTTGAATTATATTACCATGTGGGAGAGAGTATAAAGCACGAAGAGTGATGTCGTTCTTTTGAGAGTGTAAAGCACGAAAGGTGATGCCATGCTATTGAGAGTGTAAAGCACGAAGGGTGATGTCGTGCCATTTCATTTATATTATTAGGTGAGGATGAGAGTAAAAGCACGTAGGGTGATGGCATGCTATTATTTTTATATTATCATATATTCATGGCACGAAGGGTGTTTCCGTGCAGGTGAAGACGAGAGACATACATTATATTGTGATATCGTTTTGTTGTGTATACATTCATCCCTTTATCTTGAGATGTTATCGTGCACCTATATTTTCTATGTGACTTGTAGTCATTGTTGCTTTCTGTGTGCCTTCACTTTATTTCTTTTATTGTTATTGGCATTTCTCCTACCTAGTTGGTACTGTTATGTGTATGCACGGTGAGAAAGATATAAATGCACGAAGGGTGTTGCCATGCCAATTCATTTGATCTACATATATATATATATATATATTGGGTGAGAATGAGACAAGTGCACGAAAGTATTGTCGTGCCATTTGATGTGATACGTTGAATATATTTCTCACGCCAGAAAAGTTAAATGAGGTGTCACATGATGACTGTTATTTATTTGAAAGAATTATATTAGAAAGATATTTACTTGAAAGAAGTATATTTGAAAGATATTTACTTGAAAGAATTATATTCGGAAGCTATTTATTTGAAAGAATTATATTTGAAAGATATTTACTTGAAAGAATTATATTCGGAGGATATTTATTTGAAAAAATTATATTCGGAGGATATTTATTTGAAAGAATTATGTTCGAAAGATATTTATTTGAAGGAACTATAAGGGAAAGATATTTATTTGAAGGAACTATAATGGAGATATTTATTGAAAAGGATTATATTCTAGAGACTTTTATTGAAAAACTTATAGATAAAAGATGTATATTTTGAAGGACTTGATTAATTGGTTGTATCTGTGTTTATTATTCGTTTGAGAAATATTTATGGTGTTCCTGTTGCCTTGCTGTTTAAATTACTAGTTGATTGGTGTTGCTATCACTGCTATTTGTTTTCTATTATTTTTGTATGCTATATTGCACATGTTATTTGACTAATGAGTGTCTTGACTGTACCTTGTCACTACTTCACTGAGGTTAGTCTTGATACTTACTGGGTGCCGACCTTGGTGTACTCATACTACACTTCTTCACATTTTTGTGCATAGCCAGGTATTGAAGATATCAGATTCGGACAGCGATTAGAGTATGATCGCAAGGATTCAAGGTACGACTACTTGGTCATCGCAGTCCCTTGGAGTCTTTCTATTTTATTGTACTGTTAATTTCTTATTCGAACAGTTTGTATATTCGATCCTCGAGGTAATTCCATGTATTCAGTTAGAGTTCGTGACTCAGTATTACCAGTCTTGGGATGTTGTGTTAAATTATATGTTTAAATAAAAATGACTTGAATTATGATTATAATCGGCTTACTTAGTCTTAGAGACTAAGTGCCATCACGATGCCTGTGGTGGGATTTTTGGGTCGTGATACCTGGTCGTAGGTATACAACTAAACATTGGTGCTCCGTTAGCACGTGAGCACTTCCAAAGAAGCAATCGGATGAATTCTTTTCCTTGTACATCACATCCACAAGAAGCATAAACTTTGAGTCATCCCAAAATCTGCACATGAATCGATAAGGCAAAATGTAGCACACATTCATCAAGTTCTTTGCCTGAATTACCCTTGATGTTTAATTTCCTTATTCATAACTAATCTATCAATGTATCGATAACCCGATACTACTAAGGCACACAACGACATGACCCAATCGTAGATGGTGGGCTCCCCCACTTATCTTTAAGCTACAATCACATAAATTCATAACCCATAATGACTCCTTCTGCTCAGTCACCTTGATCTCACATTGTTAACCCGCCATGTTTCTCGCAATCTCTTGTTAAACTTTTGATAAAACATTCCAAATTATCAACCTCAATCATACTTTCGACCTCCTAACAGTCATACCATCTTCTTCAAGCGATCCAAGCTCACGTCGTAGTACATTCCTCTTGTTGGGTAGAGCGTAGAATTCTTCATAGAAACTTCATCAAAATCATACAATAGTTAATCTGCTCACAAGAGATAGCCCACCTGTGTAATTCCATATGGACATCTTCCAACGACATTGCCCAGGTTACAACTACCACGAAATCAGTAAACCTTCCTAAGCCCATGCTCGTCCACCAGTTGTAAGAGTCTGTTCATTTCCCATTAGCATTAACTGAAGGTCCAACAAAGCGTTCCAAAACTTAAAGTCATGTTACATCCCAAAATGATAATCAAGCTTTCACACCCCTCTTCATTCCAAGCAAACTCCTTTCCATCATATTCGTACTTCCTAAGTACAGTAGCCACTATCCCAAATGAAATTCATAGACTTAGTCATTTGTCTACCATGATCCCCAAATCACTCTAAACTTTCTCAAAGCATGTGGCTATCATATCATGGAATCCATACGCTATTCTGCCACTCCCACTTTGGTTAAACCATCTCCTTAAGCAACTACTAGGCCTCTGTTGTTCATACTTGACCTGCTAGCAATTCAACCACCGCGAGACACATCCCACCATGTCCTTCCTCCCCCTTCGATACCCAAAATACTGCCTAAAATTATAATCCCTCTTTGTTGTACCCGAACGGATAAATTGCCACCAACTTTGAGCCTCCATAAAGATCATCCCTTTCGAGCCATTAACATTAGAAACACCGATTCGGCTCTGAAGCCGCCATACACCTCCATTTCTGACAACCGCTACTTAGGCACCATTCCAAAACACATTGCCCTGAGGGCAAATTAAAGTAAACTATACACTGATGGCCTTAACGCTTGCCAACAAGGACGACGACACCACATCACAAATGAGAATTCCACTATGTCTGAAAATATCAAGTCTCGCTACTCCGTCAACCAAGGCATGAACATCCATAGTCCGATTGCCTTTCCTCCGCTGGAATTAAATGTCGAACCTCTAAACCATGAACCGAGAAATCCTCCTTTCGAGCCATTCACTGTCGCAACACATAAATGAGCAACCTACCATTCATAACAACACAACGCGATAACAACGCATGAACCTCATAATACACTGTGCATATCCTCAAAACCATAGGCAACACTAGCATTGGGCAAAAACGGCAAAGTGCCCTTCCACAATGCGACGATAATAGCCCACTCGAATACGGAAGGAGAAACATCATGCACTACATATGTAGTACCACCACAACTCCTCGATGCCCAGTTGACAACAAGCTCTCAACATCATATAAGAGTGAGCATGAAGGAAATGAAGGCGTAAGCTTCAATGGAATCAAATCGCACCACGAGGAATCAAGAAGAGAAGTGCTCCTAACAGTCTTGTAGCCTCTCGAAGATAAGTACAAACGTCTCTGTACCGATCCACTAGACTCTAGTAGACTTGATCATGACTCGTAAGACCTAAGTGAACCTAGAGCTTTGATACCAAGCTATCACGACCCAAAATCCACTATAGGCCGTGATGGCGCCCAACGTCGCTGTTTGACAAGCCAACAATGAACCATCTAAATAATTATCCATTTTATTACTTTTGAAATCACTAGTTTTATTAAATAAATAATTTAATGCATCTGAAATCATAGATACATACAATATTAGTAAGATATAAAATAAAAGGTGACATTATTAAAGCAAAACCATTAACATCAACTAGAATATCCCAAAACTCGATGTCACAAGTTCATGAACATCTACTAAGGATTACAATAATAATACAACATATGTCTAGAATATAAAATAGATAGGATAGAGTAAGTAAATATGATGGAAACTTTGTGGGTCGTGACACGCAGCATAGAATGTAGCTCACCATGAAGTCCCCTCAGCAGTTGCGCCTACGTTCCGAGATGACCACCAAATGAACTTGTCAAATTATGCACATTTAGTGCAAAAGTACAGCATGAGTACGTAAATCAACGCGTATCCAGTAAGTATCTAGCCTAACCCCGAATAAGTAGTGACGAGAGGTCGACATCGACACTTACTAGTGGTCCAATAAAATAATAATATAATAATAATAATATATAAATAGATATGAAACACAACAGTAACCATGAGGTAAAAATTGTAACTCACATAATCCGCCAACATTTCTTTTAGAGATATAAATCTCACAGATCTCATATGTTATCTCAACAGATTCGAAAATATCAAATGCAAATCTCAAACGGATAAGGAATATCATATAAATGCTAGATCTCAATCAAAGGGGGATCTCATGAATATTCGGACTCCTAGCGGTATCACTCACGATTATGTCGAGGTCGTATGGCCAGATCCAGAGTGATGTGTACACTGCCGAGGGTCGAGCGACGCGAACCAGAGATTTATCTCAATATACTACCGAGGCGTTCAACCCGATTCACAGAAAAGAAAAATACTTATTGAATTACGAGCCACATGCTTACAATATAGGTACATGAGCACAAAGTAAACATGATTTTTATTGTTTATGAAATATGTCGCCAAATAACTCGAGGTGATAAAGCTCGGCATAATATATTCCCAAATCAATTTCAATTATAAATTCAATTAATTAAGCTAGCAAATTGAGTTCAAATAATTCGAATATTATATGATAAAGTCCTAAGTCTTCCCGGACATAAACATGCTTTTAGCTACGTACAGACTCTCGTCACCTCGTGCATATGTAGCATCCACAACTAGTAGCACATACTAATTTAATACCTACAGGGTAGTTTCCTCCTCACAATGTCAGACAGGAGACTTACCTGGCTCCGAAATTCGATAGCCGGCTTCAACGCCTCTCTAACACCTCAAACTGATGCCCATCGATTCGCAACTATCCAAACAACGTGCAAACCAATCAAAATATACTTCAATACTCATAACTTAACAATTTATAATAATTTCCAACTCCACTCGAAAGTCAACAAAGTTAACCCTCGGGCCCACGTGCCCGGATTCCGACATTTTTTGAAGATAAATATTACCTATGATACCACAAACTCAAATATATAATTTATTCCTAATTCCATATCCAATTTCGTGGTCAAAATCAAACAATATCAAATTCTAGGTTTTCTTCCAAAATCCCCCAATTTCTACAAAATTCCATGTTTAAATTCATGTATAATCCATGTATTTATCTTACAACAAGTGGAAATAACTTACCTCATGATATATGGCAAAAATGATCTTCAAGAATCATCCCAAATCGCCACATATGTGCTCCAAGAACTTAAAAGTGAAGAAAATGAGCTCAAAATCTCGAAATTAGATGTTTAATACACTTGTCAGGCCTCCTCCTTCACGATTGTGATCATTAGTGTCACGACCCAAAACCTAACCCATCGTGATGGCGCCTATCGTGGTACTAGGCAAGCCGACCTTTCCAAAATACTTTCAAAATTTAATAGAAGTGAATTAAGACATTTAAAATAACCGGAGTTTCTCATAAATACGGGATGAAACCCAAATAAAATATAAGTGCGGAAAAAATAGCCCGACATCAGGGTGTCACTAAGTCATGAGCGTCTAAATAACAGTACAAAATGGAAAGAAATGTAGAACGAGTAACAAGGTCCTGCGGACGCTGGCAGCGACCTTGCAGTCTTCGAAACTCAAACAGGCTTGGACTCAACAATCTCCGTGCTCATGCACACTTGGATCTGCACATGTAGTGCAGGGTGTAGTATGAGTGCAACCAACTCAGCAAGTAACAGAAATAAATAAGGAACTGAAGATAGTGACGAGCTACACAGTTATAGTTCACTATCAGTAATTCCTGCAAATAATAGACATGCTTTCAAATCCTGCAGTTTAAGGCAAATCAGTTTTATACATTTCAAGTTCATGAAATCCGGATATAAAATCTTTCAAAATATTGCACAATAATGACAGATAGCAACTAAGTGCAACAACAAATGAAAAACAAGTACAGCCTCTCAGGGAAACAGTCACTCAACTCGTCACAACAACTCAACCACTCGGCTCTCAGCCCTCAGCACTCACACTCAATGGGTACCCGCGCTCACTCGGGGTGTTCAGACTCATGAGGGGCTCCTACAGCCCAAGCACTATAATCTGCACGGACAACTCACGTGCTGCACGGACAATTCACGTGCTATAATATCATGTCTGAATCCGCACGGACAACTCACGTGCTTCACGGACAACTCACGTGTCATAGTATAAACATAAGGATCCGTACGGACAATTCACGTGCTATAATAAAATATCTCACAATAGGACCCTCGGCCTTGCTCAGTCATAAATCTCTCCAGTCTCTCAGGCTCTCAGAAATCATGAAATCAGCCTAAACAACAATAATATGATGCATCAATAATGAACAATAGAGACTGAGATAAAATAACAAGTAAATTGTGACTGAGTGCAAACAACAATTAAGCAGATAGTCAACATGTACACGACCTTTGTGCGTCCCAACAATACCAACATATAGCCAAAACATGGTTTCTAGTCAAATTTCTACAATACATAGAGAGAACATAGCCAACAACAAGTTATTCAATTTTACAGTCTCACGGGATGGATCAAGTCACAATCCCCTCGGTGCACGCCCACAGGCCCGTCACCTAGCATTTGCGTCACCTCTAAATTAGTCACATGATAACAAATTCTGGGGTTTTCATACCCTCAGGACCAAATTTAAAACTGTTACTTACCTCAATCCGAGCAAATCACTACTTCGCAATGCCCTTGCCTCTCGAATCGTCCTCCGAGCGTTCCGAATCTAGCCATAAGCAGTACAATACCATTAATATATCCTAAAGGAATCAATTCCACAAGAAAACTACTAAATTAGAATCCAAACCCGAAATTGACTCAAATCTGAACCCAGCCCCCACGTCTCGAAATCCGACAAAAGTCACAAAACCCGAAATCTCATTCACTCACGAGTCTAACCATATAAAATTCATCAAAATCCGACATCATTTGGTCTTTCAAATCCTAAAATTACTCTCTCCAAAATCCCAAGCCCTAACCCCTTATTTCACTTCAAAACTCCTACTAATTAGGTGAGAAATCAACGGGAAAATACCATAGCTAATGATAATAGAGCTCAAGCAACTTACCTCAGTGAATAACCTTGAATCCCCTCAAAAGCTACAAAGTCCAAGTTAAAAAATGGCGGAAATGAGCAAAAATCACAAAGTCCTCAATTTATACATTCTACCAAGCGAAGCCGCACCTGAGGTCCTTTTTTTCGCTTCTGCGACACTGCACCTTCGGAATTTCCATCGTAGGTGCGGAACTCACTTAAGATCACAGGTTCCGCATCTGCGGCCAATCTCTCGCGCTTGCATGCCTGCGCATAACTCTCCGCATCGGCGAAGCCAGTTATTTTCCACCCTTCCGCATCTGGGCCCCAGGTCTCGCACCTGCGGGCTCGCAGATGCGACAGCCTTCTCGCACCTGCACCTTCTGCCCAGCTCCTCCAATATTGCATCTGCGATCACCCACTCGCTTCTGCAGGCTCGCACCTGCGATGAGACATCCGCAGGTGCGATTATGACAGCTGAGTTCAACTTCAACAATCCTCCAATTTCCAAACTTGTTCCGTTAATCACCCGGAATAACCCTGAGGCCCTCGGGACCTCAACCAAGCATACCAACATATCCCACAATACCATACGAACTTAGACAAATCATCAAATCACTCAAAACAATATCAAAACACCAAATTACACTCGGATTCAAGTCTAAGGACTTATAAACTTCTGAATTCCACAAACGATGCCGAATCCTACCAAACCACTTCTGAATGACCTCAAATTTTACACAAAAGTCAAAAATAACACCATAAACCTATTCCAACTTCCGGAATTCCATTCCGATCCCGATATCAAAATTTTCACTACCAACCAAAATCGCCAAAATTCTAACTTTCGCCAATTCAAGCCTAATTCTACCGTGGGCCTCCAAATTTCATTCTGAATGAGCTCCCAGTCCAAAATCACCTAACGGAGCTAACAGAACCATCAAAATTAAATTCCGAGATTGTTTACACAAAAGTCAACGTCTAGTTGACTTTTTCCAATTTAAGCTTCTACTTTAGAGACTAAGGACCCGTTTGGCCATAGATTTTGCCAAAATAAACTTGGATTTTATTTGGCAAACACATGTTTGACCATAGAATTTGCCTACATTTTCGCCAAATCCCAAAACCAGCTCAGTAGCTGGTTTTGGGCCAAAATATCACTATTATATGTTTTAAAAATTATCCCAAACTTTTATATTTTATAAAAGAGCCCACCATTTATTATTTTGTAACGATGTTTCTTCGTCTTCTCGGTCATCTGATAGTGTATCATGTAGTTCATTATAAAAATGATAATTTTGTATCAAATTTATTTATGTTCAGTACTATGGTTTGCGATAATATAATGAATGTTATTGATAATGGTATTGTTGGGTATTTGTGATAGTTTTTAGAACTTGTGGGTATAAGTCATGTTTCATGTTTTTTCAAACCAAACTTTATCCAAAACAGATGTTCAAACACATTTTTATCTTCAAACCAAACTTCACCCAAATCAGATTTTTCAGAATAAATTTGGAAATCTATGGCCAAACGCTAGTTAAGTGTCTCAATCCACTTCGAAACCACTCTGGTGCCGAACCAACTAACCTGGTATAACACAATGTAGTTGAAGGACTCAAAAAGAAGCAGAAATAGGGGAAATAAGTCTATAACTCTCGAAACGATCGGTCGGGTCGTTACAATTAGCCATGCGATCGCGGTTAATAAAAGTTCCATAATCATTTCCTTCATCGCAATCGCAGCCAAAATCACGCGATCGCGATGTACAAAATTATTTTTCTTCTTCATAGACACCCTTCGGTATGAAGGCCATAACTCTTTTTACAAATTCAAAATGATAAAAGGTTTAAGTTTTTGAAAACTAGATTCAAAGGTCTACAACTTTTATTTTTAAATCATCCCCAAATTCCTTATAGATTGCACGATATAAGTTCACAAAGTCAGACTACTAACAACAGAAATTCCTTCTATGCGATCACGACCGTCCTTCTGCGATCACGATTCACAAGGCCTGGAACAACACTTTGCTCTTCGCGATCGCGGCCCAAACTTCCGCGATCGCATTTAATAACCTTGACACTAGTTATCAGTAGTTCCAAAAGGCCTAAAAGTGGTCCGAAACCACCCCAAAACCCACCTGAGATCCGAAGAACCACGTCCATCCATTCTAACAAGTTTATATACCCTATGTAAACTTGTCTGAAGGCTCGAAACATAAATTGTAACATTGAAACCAAGAATTAAAGATCAAACTAAATTTCTTAAACTCTCTTAACTTTTAAACTTTCATCCTTCGCCAAACACGCCCGAATCACACGTAAACATTTCAGAATGACGCCTAATTTTACATATAAGTTACAAGTCACAATAGGAACTTATTCCAAGGCTCGGAATCCCAAACAGACATTGATAACACCAAAGTATACTTCAAATCAAACTTAAAAAATTCTAAAACCTTCAAAATGCCAACTTTCCACAATAAGCGCCAAAATGCTCCTGGACCATCTGATACTTAACCCGAGCATACGCTCAAGTCCAAAATCATCATACGAACCTATTGGAACCTTCAAGTCCCGATTCTGAGGTAGTTTACTCAAAAGTCAAACCTTGATCAACTCTTTTAACTTAAAGCTTCCGAATTGAGAATGTTTCTTCCAAATCAACTCCGAACTTCCCGGAATTCAAATCCGACCACACGTACAAGTCATAATACATGAAGTGAAACTATTCAAGGCCTTAAACCATCGAACGACTTGCTAAAGCTCAAAATGACCGGTCGGGTCGTTTCAGTAAAGTCGTTGCACCTTCGAGTAATATTATGGACATCCATACCATCAATATGAACCTCAGTAGGATTCAAGAATCATACATACATGCTTAGAATAACTTTATAAGGAAAGAACAATATGGACAACCTTAGTTTGTAGGATTAGATCTGTTATGAAATAGTATATCGTTTACGTTTATTTGACTTTAGATCATGCCAAAAGAAAGAAGGATAACATACCTTTGCAATCTTCTCTCCAATCGTCAACCAAGCTCAATATGCTTTTACGTCTACAATGAGGAAACCGACTTCGTCGTCATCACATAAGCGTTGTAACTCTCACATGTCGAAACCAATATTCTACAAGAAAATGGACAATACCTCCCTTATTTGTACCGCATCCCATAAGTTACTAAAAGTCACCAAAAAGCCCAAACAACAACATTATAATCCACTATAAGCTCTCTGATTACCTTAACAATCTTTTGATAGGCAAACTCGATTTACGATTAACAAAATATAATTTAATCCTATTCCTTTTCCATGAATCCGCCTACAATATCTATAACATCATACTTATGCTTAACATATCATTTTCAGCCAAAACATCGTAAGAAAATCTTCAAAAATAGTCCACACGCCTAGCACCTTAACCTTTATCGTCAACCTTTTGTTTTTCATATTTTCTTATTCAATCAACTTAATTGGCATATAGATAAGCTTAACAACATCAGACATAACATAATCAAACTATTTCTAACAATTTCCAGCCACAATAAATAAATAAATAAATATATATATATATAAATAAATATATATATATATATAAAGCCTACTATGGCCGAGCGCCTATGAGCGAGCTGNTTATATACTATACACTTAGTATATATATACTTTTTAGTAGTAACATGAAAGGACCAAAGTATGATACCTTTTAAGATGTACGTATAGTATAGTATAGTATATATATATAAGTTATATTCGATATAAGATGTATATATAGTATAGTATAGTGTATATATATATATATATATATATAAGTTATATTCGATATTAAATATTGAATATTAAAATTTAGGTCACAATTCTATAATAAAATTTACAAAGCATTGCCTTAGATATTGTTTTTAACATCCTTTTGTCTCTAATATCTATTTAATTTTTTTTTAAAATATATGTTGGGCCCACTTAGCCCGTTTAACCCGGGACCAAATGGTCCCGATCCCTACAAAAGTCCGTTTAGTTCGGGCCCGTTTGGCCCGTTTAATTTGGACCCGGCTCGGGGACCGTTTGGACCGGTTCACTTGGCCCGTTTAGGCCCGGAACCGACCCACTTGCCAGCCCTAGTTGTGACATGTCAGCCTGCCACCGTAGTTCGGCCTTAGTCCAAAGGCCAAATAACTTGAGCATCAATTCTAGAAGGGAATTAATTACTTGATGCTAGAATTATGTCACCATTTGTAAAAGTATAGTCACAAGTTCAAAGGCAGAAAATACAACACAAATAATATATTAAGTTAGTAATTAAGGGAATGTGAAATGTAAAACTAGGTACTGTTTTCCATTAATCCTATTTTTATTTCAAGAAAGTTCAGTTGTATTGGCAAACTTAGGCATATAAACTTCTATATTGGCCTGTCTTGCAGCCGAAAGCGAGAAGACAGATCGCGTTGCAGCCCACGCTAACAATTATGATTGACAATCACATGCGTTAGAAATATTTTTATTCGCTACTTTAATTTTAAGGCTTCAAATTTACGACTTGTATTACGGTAGATGTTTTTTTATTTAGTTGGGAAGTCTAAGGAACACATTCTTTAGCGGTCCGGATTCATTATGCTTTCTTGTTCTACCATAATTGGTGTTATTTAATAGCTGAACTTTATGTGCATAAGAAGCAGTGATCAAATTAGTCGGAATATGTGGGATATTCGATTTGGATCGCAAGTAGCCCATGTGGACTGATCCGACCCTGCAACCCGTTTAGAGGAGATGTACTTTAAAAAACTACCTTAAGGAAGTTTTAACTCCTAAAAAAAACATCGCATATTACAAAAGTGTGAGTGTGGGATCAATTTATTTGATTGGTAATTTTTCTTACAACTTTCCTTCTTTAAATGGCTTTCCTTCAACAGAGAAATTATGTTGAGAAATTCTTCCTAAAAAGAAAGAAAATACATTGTAAAAGAAGAAGCCATCAAGAGAGACAAAGTTGGCTTAGAACAATTGATCGAAATAGGTTCTGCAAAACTTTCGCTACACAATCTATGTTCCTATTACTAATTTGAAATAACATTGGTATCATAGCCATGTTTAATTATTGGAAAAAATCCAAATTTATCCCTGCAGATAAATAGTTCAAATTTATCATTCGTTATAATATATATATATATATATATATATATATATATATATATATATAACCTCCACATATCCCACAAAAATAAGATAACGATTCTTTATGCCATGTCAATTACTATCTTGTAACTTTTCACTCAGACAACTCAACCAACACATGATTAACCTTAAGCACAATCAATAACAAGATTTACTTATCTTGGGCAGTAGGTACAACTTGAAATCATCAGCTGGTGTAGCTCACAACAACCCTCAATCACACCACAATACTATATGAGTTGTATTCTCTTCTTGAATTAACTTTTGGTGTTCAAGTTGGTGTGTAAGCACTTGTATTGTTGAAACTATAATATATATGAAGGAGGGACTGATTCTTAGCTTAATCAATGAGAACAACAATAAAACTAAGGTTACTTAACTTTGAAGAACCCTCCAAAACAGTCGCAGGATGAAGAACTACGATCTAGCAAACACCACGAGATTTCTAACGTTGAATTCATGTTTTGATCTTTGATTTTCACTCTAGAATCATAGAGACTGCTGGAGAGCATCTAGGAGGGTTTAGGAACTGTTTTGATCGAGAAAAAATTAGCTAAAACGAGTTATAATTGACTTAAATAGAGCTATATTTTTCCACCGACTTTGTGGGTCCCAAGGGAGTTGCTGGCGCAGTCTCGCGAAAATACAAATATCTCTCTACTCCAATATCGTATCGACAAACGGTTTAATGCATTGCAAACTAGACTCATAGATCTTCAATTTTATATGTGAATAATCCTGTAACTCCAAGTATATTGGGAGAAAAGGTCAGCTACATTTGACCTAATATTCAGCACATTTATGAATGTAACTTGTGATGACCTCTCGTCGACTTTTGTTTCACAACTCGCTTGACTTCAAAACTCAACACACGATTATCATACGACTATAATAACTCATAACATAAACTCCTTATCATATTAAGTACCCTAGTCTCACCCCAAAAGTACATGTTATAACATTGCCAACTTGTCGATTTTCGACAAAACTTGTTTTCTTCAATTCGTTTAGCTTCTAAGCCTTCCAATCCTTTTGGTACTTGTTATTCATGATCTTAAATATTTGTAACCTCCAAGGTAACATAATTACCTCACTTTATGTACCTTCAAAGATGATCTGATTTCTTAGCTTATATCAATTGACTTACGATGTACTTTTACGTACGAAAATATGTGGTATAACAAATGCGGGAAGAAGATACCTAGTAAGTAAAATCAAGTTCTATAGAACATTTATTAGACCTATTATGTTATAATGGAACGAAAGGGGAAATATAATGTCAAATGAAGCTTAATAATATTTATGTCTCTCGATAATTCTTTAATAATGTTGATTTAGTTAAAAATATTACATTAGTTGCCTAATACATATTCCATAGACTGTTTGAGTTTAAGAGGTTATTCAATAATTTGCTTCATTGTAAGTTAAAAATCATCAAATTTATGCATTCAACTTTTCCTAAATGCTCAATTTTGCCCTCCACCTTAAGCTATCAATAAAAAACTAATTTCCAAATGCTTAATATAGTGTTATTGGCCCGTGCTCGGCACAAGCTACCCCTAGCTAGTATAAAATAGAAATAACAATAAGATAATGAGTTACAAATATATAAGGGTGATTGGTAACCGAAAAAAGACAAGTCTCGACAAAAGTTAGTATATGCCTCGTTTGTTTGCACTTAATGGAGATCTGAATCTTAATCATTCAGACCTCAGACATTAAGTGCATTTGTTTTTAATGTCTGAATCTTAATTATTCATATCTTAATCATTAAGTACGTTTGTTTTTTTTACTTCACAACCACTTAATGGGTCTAAATAGGTCTGTACGATTAAGATCCATAATAGAGACTTAATTTCATTAAGATGATATAATCCATATTCATTATTAATTGTCGTCACCGCCTACCATTATCAACTACTACCATACTCAACCTCCATCACCACCATCATCCTCAATCATAGCCGCCACCATAATCGGCTAACACCACCCGCCATCCGCACCACTCCCACCACCATCATTCTCAATCATTCATCTCAACTACCACAACTAATCACTCCATCACCATCAACAATCATAACCGGCACTACCCATCATTATAAACTGCCACCACCTACCACCACCTTCCTCAATCACAACTACTACCACCACCCGTTGTTATTAACTATCACCACAACCATCCTAAATCATAATCGCCACCACTGCTAATCACCACTAGCTACTACTTTGAACCACCACCATCAATCAAACCTAGCACCAATCACCACATCTAGTCGGCATTCACAAGCACCATCATTAGCCATCACCACGAGCAACTACTATATTTTAAAAAAATATATTTTTTATTGATAGAATATTAAATTAATTAGTATTTCATTTGAATTTTATGTTTATTAATATTCAAATAAAGATAAATTTTATACATTTAGATATTAAAAATCAAACAGTCTTAATCATTTAGTATTCAGATCTTAATACACATCTTAATATTCAGATGTGTATTCAGATTTAGATGTCTTAATCTTAATACACATCTTGATATTCAGATTCAGACGTCTTAATCTTAAAAAAAAAAAATAAAGCCTAAGAGATAGTAATAACAAAGATGAAGTAACCTAAGAAGGAGTATTGATACGTTCTCCGGTGGTCGGACGCCGCGTTGAGTTGAGTTCTGAAGCGACGCCACCGTAAAATGGAGGCGTAGGAACTCGAATTCGTCGTCGTCGTTAAAAAAAAAACTTAATACTTTCCGGCAATCTTGTAAATTCCTTCACTAATGGTAATGGTAATGGAGAAAAAGAAAAGGAAAAGAAGAGAAAAAATAAAAACTAGAATATCTAATACTCAATAAAAAAATAAATTTTTAATAATATTTTTACTCCTCACTCTTTTCAAGAGACTGATTTACACTCTTTATGCCATATCAGCTCAAAATGTTGTATTTATTAACTTTCAAACAAAGTTAGAAGGTCATAGGACCAAATATGAAGGTATAATTGATAAAGTGGAACAACCCCATAAGATAATTATGTATTATTTCTTATTAAATAAATAAAAAGAAGCTACAGAAGTAACTATAATAATATACTTTTAAATCCTCTCTAGATTTTAAATTTCATAACTAAGGTGGGTAAAACATATCTACCGTTTATTTGACAACAACAACAACAACAACAACCCAGTATAATTTTACTAGTGGGGTCTGGGGAGGGTAGTGTGTACTTAAATTTCATAACTAAGGTGGGTAAAAAATATCTACCGTTTATTTGACAACAACAACAACAACAACAACCCAGTATAATTTTACTAGTGGGGTCTGGGGAGGGTAGTGTGTACTTAAATTTCATAACTAAGGTGGGTAAAAAATATCTACCGTTTATTTGACAACAACAACAACAACAACAACCCAGTATAATTTTACTAGTGGGGTCTGGGGAGGGTAGTGTGTACTTAAATTTCATAACTAAGGTGGGTAAAAAATATCTACCGTTTATTTGACAACAACAACAACAACAACAACCCAGTATAATCTCACTAGTGGGGTCTTCACTAGTGGGGTCTGGGGAGGGTAGTGTGTACGCAAACCTACCTTAGGGTAGAGAAGCTGTTTCCAATAGACCCTCGACATCCTTCCCTCCAAGAACTCCCCACCTTGCTCTTGGGGTGACTCGAACTCACAACCTCTTGGTTGAAAATGGAGGGTGCTTACCATCAGAGCAACCCACCTTATCCTACCGTTTATTTGAGATTCTTTTAAAAACTTATATGTTTTGGTGTTTGATTGAAAATTAGTTTTCGAAAAAAAAATATTTTTCTTCAAAACAAGTTTTCCCACAAAAAATGAAGCAACCGCAACTTTAGAACAACTAATTAAACAAGATTGAACCACACGGAATATGGGATTTTATAATTAACTTAGATCAGGTTTTGGAATTGGTAACAAACAATTTCAATTTATCTTTGGTTCCGACAGTTAAAACTTAAAACACCAAAGAAAACTAAAATCTAACATATATTTTTTCTATGAACTTTCTTGTATACATGGCTTGTAACGGCTATTATGAAACATTACTTCCCAAACGTTTATTTTAATCCAAGTATATGGAGCATTTATTTTTTCGAAAATTCATCCTAGCTGACACTTTCTGGAGAGAATGTTCCTCTTTGAATAATTACAACTTTTCAATTTAAACATTTTAATTGTTAGAGGATTTTGTTTCTTAGAAATATCTCGTTTGTCCTAGTATCTTATTTTGGTTTCTCACTCGGTATCCGATATCAGCATTAACTAATATTAGCACCGCGGATACGCATACACTAACCATGTCAAATATTTGAGTTATTTGAATTATATGTAAATAATCTTAAAATTTAAATCTTCTCGATAAATATAAATAATCATTGGATATTAATTAAGCAACATTACATGAAAAAGATTAACCATTTCTCAAATCTCCTAGTTATAATTCTATTTTTCGTTTTTGGTACAATTCTCGTCGGTGTCATTGGATCCTAAAAATAGTGAGGAGGCAAAATAATAACTTAGATTTATGGCAAACACAATATTCAAAGGTTGAGACGATGAAAAACTCTTTGGATATGACTTCACTCTTTTACTACTACTTGAACTCTTATTTGGTATGTTGATATCTTTCAAAAAATATTTCTATTTAAAATTCTAATTTTTAAAACTTTATTTTTCAATAATAATTATTTTTATAATAATATAAGTAAAAATAGTATCCTTAATTCAAAACTCATTTTAGTCGACTATCTAAAAAATTTAAAAATTCTTTAGCCAGTGAATCCCCCNCCAATATGACTCCATTTTGATATTTGATATAACCATGTTAAATATCTGAGTTATTTGAATTATATAAATAACCTTAAAATTTAAACCTTCTAGATAATTATAGATAACCCTTAGATATTAATTAAGAAACAATACATGAAAAAAGACTAACATTTTCTCAAATTTCGTAGTGATAATTGTATTTTTGCACCATTCTCATTGGTGTCATTGGAACCTAAAAATTGTCACAAAGCGAAATAATAACCCGTATTTATGGCAAAGCACAAAGGTTGGAATAATATAAACAATTCTTTGGTTACGATGTGACTTTTTTACTACAACTTGAACTCTTATTTGGTATGTTGTTATCTTTCAAAAATTATTTCTATTTTGAAATTTCAATTTCTAAAACTTTATATATATTTCAATAATGATTGTCTTTATAATGATACAAGTAAATATATTATCCTTAATTTAAAATTCACTTTAATTGGTTATCTAAAAATTTAAATGATTCTTTATCCGGTGAAATTTTATTTCAGTATGACTCCATTTTGAGTTTATCGATCTAACCACAGTTTTTGAATTCTGAATTTATCTTTGGTTCCGACAGTTAAAACTTAAAACACCAAAGAAAACTAAAATCTAACATATATTTTTTCTATGAACTTTCTTGTATACATGGCTTGTAACGGCTACTTATGAAACATTACTTCCCAAACGTTTATTTTAATCCAAGTATATGGAGCATTTATGTTTTCGAAAATTCATCCTAGCTAACACTTTCTGGAGAGAATGTTCCTCTTTGAATAATTACAACTTTTCAATTTAAACATTTTAAATGTTAGAGGATTTTGTTTCTTAGAAATATCTCGTTTGTCCTAGTATCTTATTTTGGTTTCTCACTCGGTATCCGATATCAGCATTAACTAATATTAGCACCGCGGATACGCATACACTAACCATGTCAAATATTTGAGTTATTTGAATTATATGTAAATAATCTTAAAATTTAAATCTTCTCGATAAATATAGATAATCATTGGATATTAATTAAGCAACACTACATGAAAAAGATTAACCATTTCTTAAATCTCCTAGTTATAATTCTATTTTTCGTTTTTGATACAATTCTCGTCGGTGTCATTGGATCCTAAAAATAGTGAGGAAGCAAAATAATAACTTAGATTTATGGCAAACACAATATTCAAAGGTTAAGACTATGAAAAACTCTTTGGATATGACTTCACTCTTTTACTACTACTTGAACTCTTATTTGGTGTGTTGATATCTTTCAAAAAATATTTCTATTTAAAATTTCAATTTCTAAAACTTTATTTTTCAATAATAATTATTTTTATAATAATATAAGTGAAAATAGTATCCTTAATTCAAAACTCATTTTAGTCGGCTAT